>PJEX01000623.1:0-18108 GCA_005350895.1 Colletotrichum tanaceti | reverse complement strand
CTATACCTATTAAGAAAGGTAAGGGTAAGGCTACTTTAGTAGATAAGGAGGAGGAGGAGCTTAAGGCTCTAAGGTTCCTTCTATATTTTACTGATTTTTAATCTATCTAGTCTTAGGTATAAAGTATAAAGGGCTAGGTAAGGCCTTATTTAGGTAATTAGTAACTCTATTACTAGTAATCTAAACTAAGGAGGAAAAGGAAGGAAAAAGGGTATACAGTATGCTTAGGTACTACGCCTTTTATATATATATAAATAGCTTGCTTAATTTAGTAGTAGGTATAGCCTAGCTATAATTATCTAAGGTATAGCCTATAATATATAACCCTCCCTCCCTCTTAGTTAGAGTAGAAAATCTATAACAGTTAGAGTAGAAGAACCCTAACTATACTATAGCCTAAGCGCTAGTAGCCTATATTAAATTCTATTATAGGCTATAAGTTATAAATTCCTCTTTTCTTTATTTATACTAGCCTTCTAATTAATAGATTATATATTAATTATATACCCTTTAGTTTACCCTCTTTTTACTCTTTTATTACTTTAAATAATTACTAAGTTTATTTATTTATTTACTTTAGAATAAAATTAAGAAATAGCTATAAGTAAGGTAAATATTATAAAGATTATACTATATACTAATAAAGTGTATAGCCCCCCTCTATACTTAGCCCCTCCCTAGAGGGCTCCCCTACTATCCTTACTTCTATTAAGGTTACTAACTCCCTTACTACTACTATTAATACTACCTCTACTACTCCTACTATTACCCCTACTATCTAAGTAGTAGTAGTTATAAGTAGTATATCCTCTTTATATAAGTTAGGAGTTAACTAAGGTATTAAAGAAGAAAAATAAATAAGCTTATAAGTTAAGTAATAATAAGATATTAGTTACTAAGACCTTAGCTAAGTAGTATAAACGCTTTAAGTATATTAGCTTTTAAGCTATCCCTTATTTTTAGTATACTAACTACTTTTTAAAGAAAGCTAATACTCCCCCCTCTACTCTAAGGAGCTTAACTTTAGTAACTACTATACTAACTATATATATAGTAGCTATATCTACTTCCTTTTAATTTATATACTCTTTAGTTAGAGTATATAATTAATATACTAACTGTAAGTAAATCCCTAAATCCTCTATACCTCTCTACTAAGAAATAGTAACTATTACCCTTACTATTACTATAGCCCCTCCTAGCTAACTTAGTAATCTTATAAGTTATACTTTTCTTATACTTTTAAAATCTTATATAACTATTATATAGTACTAGTACTACTACTTTACTACTAAGGCTTAAAAGGCTTTAGTAAAAGAAGATTAGTCTTATATCTTAGCTAAAACTAAGGGTAAAGCTAAAGCTTATTTATATAAGAGGTATACTAGCTTTACTAGTTTAGCTATCCTTACCCTTACTACTACCCCTACTCTTACTACTACTACCCCTAAGCTAGACTCTATCTAGGCTACCTCTACTACTACCTTACTTACTATCCCCTCTATTATTAGAGTTATAATACCTAGTAAGGCTACTCCCTTAAGAGGTCTTTTAGCTAACTAAGCTAAATACTTTATAATAATCTATAAGTATCTTACTAACTTATTAGTATTTCTAATTATATAGCTACTATAGTAACCTTATATTTACTAATAGTCTAAAGTTTACTACTATAGTTTATATAAACTATAAAGAGGCTACTACTACTACTACTACTACTACTACTACTAATAATAATAATATCTCTATTATGTTATAAGGGGTATACCTTATATACTCTTATATACCTTCTTTTTATACTATTATTACTACCTTTATCTATAAGTATTAGTTTTAGAATTTCTAGCTATAAGCTATTAATAATATTATCTTTACTACTCCTCTATATTCTTTATTATTATTATATATAGGCTAAGTTACTATTATAGTCTTTAATAAGGCTATACTTTACTTTATAGTTATTAAGTATTAATTTATTATTATTAAGCTCTATAGGTTCTTATATAGGCTCTATAAACCCTTTATATTAAAAATATACCTAGTATATCCTTAAGTATCCCTAGTAGTACTACTTAGCTACTAGGATTTCTAAAATATACTATTCTTACTTACTATCCTCTATTATTAGTAGGGGATAGTTATCTATTATACTTTACCTAAGTAAGGAGTTAAAAGCTACTTTTTAGAGTAGGTTAATATAGAAGTAGTTATAGATACTATTTTATATATTTTGCTTAACTACTAAGGGGCTTATAACTTTTGTTATTATATACTTACTATAGAGCTAATTAAGCTTTTAGTTTAGCTATAGAGAGTAGTAGTAATATAGGTTAAGCTAGACTTTATTACTAAGCTTTAACTTCTTAGTAGTACTATAGTACTTATTAGTAAAGTCTTCTATATACTACTAAGTTACTACTATAGTAGCTTATACTATAAATATTACCTCTATAATTTAGTTAATAAGCCTATTATTAGTTTTCTTTTATAAATATAATAAAAGTTCTATCTCTATTACTTTAATAAAGTCTTTATAATACCTATAGGTAAGAAAGAAAAGGCTTATATTTATTATAAATACTATATAACTATTAATTACTAGCTATATAACTAGTAACTGTTATACTTAGTTATCTTATAGGTAGTTTATATAAGTATAAAGAATAGCCTAAATCTCCTAGTTAAGTTACTTAGTGGCTAAGCCTTATTACTCTAGGGGTAGTAGGTAGTACTTAGCTTATATACTACTCCTATAAGCTTATAGAAGCGCTTCTAAAACCTACTTATCTAATTACTTCCTCTATTACTAATAATACCTCTAGGTATACTATAGAATTAGAAGTACTACTAGAGGAATTTTATAGTATAGGCTTTAGCCTCTATAGTATCTATTACTCCTAAAGTTACTATCTTCTTAAGTTAGTCTAAAATAACCTATAGGAAGTATACTTTTATTATACCTAAAAGTAGTAGGTCTATAATTAAGTCTATTAAAGGGTTACTTTATAAGTACTCTAGGATCTTAAGAGGCTATAAGTAGCCTTTCTTTATATAGTATTATACTTTACCTTACTTATATATATTTTAGTTATAGATAAAATAGTATACTACCTATACTTAGCTAAGCTAATAGAAATAATATAAAATATTTTTAAGTATACTATTATAGCTTAGGTAGCCTATTACTATAGAGTTATATCTCTACTAGATTAACTTTATATAAAGCTTATTAAGTAGTAAGTTAGGGTTACTATTACTTAAGACCTAAAGTCTCCCTTACTAAGTAAGATTCTTAGTTTTATTAAGTATATAGTCTATAATTTATATATAGGCTTTAATCTCTATTAGTAATATATAAGCACCTTTAGTAATAGTACTATAAATATACTATAGGTCTTTATCCTTATCCTATATTACTTTCTATATCTACTAGAGGTTATTATCCTTAAGTAGTTAGGTTTTTAGAATTAATAGTAGGTTAGTATATAACCTCTATAATATTAGCGTTAGGGGTATACTATTAGTAAGCACTATCCCCTCTATAATTACCTTATTAAGGATAACTTAAATAATATAGCCTTACTTACGTTTATTACTCTAGTTTACTTATATATCTTGTTCCCTATAAAATAGTGCGCTAGGGATACCTATTAGTTTACTTAGTTAATATATAATATAGAAGTTATACTTTATAAGCTTTTTAACCTATTAACTCTAACGCTCTATTAACTTCTACTGCAGTTATAGTAGCTAAGTTAAAAGCCTAGAGGAGAGGGGTATTAGTAAATAGCTTCTTAAGCTTATTAAACATACTCTACTATATCTTTCCCTACTTATAGAGTATACCTTTCTTTATAAGTATATTAAGCAGCCTTACTACTGCTATATAGTCCTTAATAAACGTATAGTAATAGTTAATTAAGCTAAGAAAGCTATTTACACCTTTAATACTTATTAATATAAGCTACTTATAGATAGCGTATACTTTTTCTAGGTTAGTAGAGACTACCTTAATAACTTTATTATAGTATACCTTAATAATATCCTTATATACTCTAATAGCTTAAAGTTAGACTATAAGGATAAGGTATACTAAGTTTTCTATTCCTATATAACTAAGAGGAGATTCTAACCTTCTTATAGGTATATTAGAAGATAGTAAACTTAGTTTTAAATATATTATATATCTCTCCTCTATATTTCTAGTTATTAGTTATAATAGAGGTAAAGTAGTTATTACTACCTATGTTTTAGAAGGAGCTAGTAATAGGTACTTATCTATAAGAGGTAGAGGGAATTAGGGGAGGAGTATTATTACTACTTATATTATTAGACGTAAAAAGGGGTATTTTTTAAAGCTTAACAAAGGGATAATATTTAAAAGGCTAGACTTTATCTTTAGGTTAGATAAGCTATAGAGGGAGGAGTAAGATTAATAAATTCCTTTATTATTTATTAGCCTTATTATCCTTATTCTTAAAAATATCTTTACCTTTATCTTTCTTTGGAAATCTTATAAACCTCTATAAAGTTTATTTCTTAGCTTACTAATATAACCCTACGATTAATAATAGTAAAGATCTCCTTAGGGGTAGTATTAGCTAGTATTCCTTAAGGCAGTAGGAGTAGGGCTAAGTAGGTAGGTAGGCTGCCTACTAAAGTAGGGTAGCTTACTTAGGTAGATATAACTACCTAGCCTGCGCCTACTACCTAACCCTAAAATCCCTATCAACTATAATAGGTCTTATTAACATAAACTAATAGTTTCCTTTTCTTCTTATTTTGTATTACTAGTATTTAAGTTACTAATTACTTAAATAAGGCCTTACTTAGCCCTTTAGATATCTAAACTTAGCTTTCTTTACCTCTATTAATTATACTATATAATAATTACTTAGTTTATTATACTAGATATACTACAGTACTTAGTATATAATCTATAAGCCTACTAGTATAATAAAATAACTATATAGTAGTTCTTAAGCTAATAGTTACTATCTTAATAACCTAAACATAGACCTTTATAGAGGTTATAAGTATATAAATAGTATAACTACTAGCTTTACCCTTACTACTAGCTACTCTAGCTATAATAGATAAGTTTTGCTAGCTAGGCAGTGTTATTCAGCTATCTAGGTAGTATCCTACTTTTCTAACTAATAAGATTAGGCTTATGTAAAGTATTTAACGTTTTATTCTATTGAGGTTTTATTATAGTAATTAACAGATCTTAGTAGACTTAAATAATATCTTTAACTACTATTCTAATAGTCTAATAAAGTAATAATATTATATAACTTCTATTTATCTAGGTTAATGATTTACTAGTATAGTTAACAGTAGTACTACTATAGCTTTATAGTAATATATCTTTACTGCTACTACGCTTATTATAACTACTGTTTCCTCTTATATACTCTACTAACTAGATACTAGTAATAAGGAGGCTAGTTTATTATATATATTATACTTATACTTAAACACTAACTAGTTATAGTAAATACTTACTCTTATAGGCTATAGGGCTAGGTTACTAGCTCTATAAAAGGGTCTTAACATAGAGGAGGATAATACTATACTATAGTAAGGAATACACTTATTCTTTAGTCTACTATATAAGGTCTTTATAACATTAGGGTTATAAATAGTGAGGAGAGCATCTATAACGTTTTTTTACTATAAGTTAGTGCTACTAAATTATAAGAAAGATAATAAATTACTAATAGCTACTATAGCTACTATTAGCAAAAAATATATTCCTTAGTTAATAAGACCTTATTCTTTTTTACTTAAGTAGCTTTTAACTATAATATAAAGAAAAGCTATTTAGTAAAAGTACCTAAGTATAGTAGAACATTAAGGTGTAATAGATTATTATTAGTTAGTAGTAGTAGGAGGTCTTTTTAGTATTAAAAGTTTAGAAAGTCTAATACCTTAGTACTAACCTCCTTAAATATATTATCTAGCTAGTTATAGTAGAGATACTTACAATAAGTCTAAGTTTCTATTTAAGCTACCTTTTTAATATATATTTAGGCTTTATTATAAATTATCGCTTCTATAGCTGTGAAGATAGTATAGAGGTTAGAGTTACTAGTAATAATGTGTTACTTTAGATCCTTTTAAGTATTCTTAGTAAGTAAGCTAGTCTAGATTCTAAAGTTCTTATACTTTAAGATAAAGTACTTAGCCTACTAATATTAAATTAGTAGGTAGGTATTAGTAATATACTTAAGGATAAGCTATTAGTTAGTAAAATCCTACTATAGGTATACCTAACTAGTTTAAAAGTTATTTTTAGTGTTAGTATATATAATATAAGCCTATAGTTAGTAGAAGCTAGTTAGTATATTAAGAACCTTATTAAGCTAGTATATATAGCTTAAGACTTAATTAGTCTTAGCTAAGTTATTAAAGTTCTAAATAGTATTAGTTATAGCTACCTCCTTATCATATATAGTATTAAGTTTATCTTTAGTAGGGTAACTAGTTCTTTACTACTTCTATTTAATATGAAGGTAAATACTATACTTAATATAAAAAATATAGAGCTAAAGTTATATATTAAGCTAGATATATATAATAGATAACTAAAGTATATCTTTATAGTTAGTAATAGTAATGTAAGGATGCTTAATATAAATCTTAAACTAAAATTGACTTACTAAAGCTTCGTAGGAAGTTATATCCCTTATAACATTTAGTTTACATAACACTAGAGGTATAGTTATATAGAGACTTAGTATTAGTAGTATAAAGTCTAATAACCTTAAGAAAGTACTTCTATATACCTTTATTCCATTAATAAATATATAGTAATAGTTTATAAACCTAAAGAAGCTATATATACCCTTGATACTTATTAGTAAAAGCTATTTATAGATAATATATACTTTCTTTAGGTTAGTTATAACTTTTTTGCTAGCTTTTAAGATAAAGCTAGCATATTCTACTTCCTTTATTAATATCCTACTCTTAGTTATATTAAAGCTTAAACTAGCTAGATAAGGTATATAGAAGACTTAGTATACTTTATCTTTATAGTCTTACTTTAAGCTATTAGAGTATATAAGGATATTATTAAGGTATCCTATAATAAAGTTGATTAAGTAGTCTTATAGCATACTATTAATAAACTACTACTAAAAGGCTAGTATATTAGTAAGACTAAAAGGGTAGATAAGCTACTTAAAAAGCATATAGTATATTAAAAATACTACTTTTAGCTTCTTACCCTCTATAATAGATTTTTTATAGAATGTAGCTACTATATTAACTATTATTAACTACTTTGTAGACCTTATATATAATTGTATCTTAAAGATAAGTAGTAATAGGTATTATTCTTTCTTAGTAATAGCGTTAAGTATATAGTAGTTATAATAGAAGTATAGGCTACTACTTAGCTTATATAAAAAAAGTGTAGGTATACCTATAGATAAGCTACTTATATAGATAAACCTTAAGTTTAAAAGCTCTTAAAGTATATTTCTAAGTATAAGGAGCTTCTCTTTTAATATCCTATAGAGAAGTCCCTATAATAATAGTACTTCTTTACTACTAATATTTATCTCTAGCTTAATATATTAATTAAATGTATCTTAGTAGGATAAGAGGTCTATTAATATCTTTAGGTTAAAGACGTCTCTAAATTTATTATATATCTATTAAGGTAGTATAGTAACTATAGTAGCCTACTTAGTCTCTTTTAAGGTCTTTAGCTATAAGGCTTTCTTTATATTAGCTAAGCTAATAGCTATATTTTATCTAAATATAGAGATACCTTAATATTAATATTATTACTTCTTAGTTATACTAGTATTATATAGCTCCTAAATAACTCTATAGAAAGGTTTCGTTTAATATACTACCCTTTAGTAAATTACTATAAAGAACATTATATTTAATCTATATACTTTCTATACTTAGTAGACTCTTTGTAACTCGTACTATCTAATAAGATAGAGTGTAAGGCTAGCTTAGCTATAGTAAACTATCCTTTTTACTATATTATAGACTACTTTATTATCTTCTATGTAAGGCTTACTTAGGAAGATAATTATATTAAGGCTACATACTAAGTATATATAGATATACTTCTTACCCTTCTAGACTATGTATTATGTAAATATGTTTAATTTCTAGGATTTAGTGATAGGTATTAAGTATAACAATTACATTAAGTTTCTAACTAATAAGCTTCTAATAAAATCTCTTAGCCTTAATTCTACTGCACCTACTAGATAGTGTAGATCACTGCCTGCAGCTAGCCTAAGTGCTCCTTTATGTTTGTAGTCCTTTTCTTATCCCTCTGCTCCTAGGCTATCCTGCTAATAAAGCAGGAGAGCCTCTACTATAGGGCCTACCTTATCTTAATAATATAGTCTACATTAGCTGCTAGGCTGTTAAGAAGGAGAATCGCTAGCCTAACGCTTACTATATTAATTACTATATAATTATTTATATAGGTATTAATAGTAATAATACTGTAGAGTAATTACCCTCTATATTAATTAATAATGTTATATATTTAAGCTACTGTAAATTAATTTAGACCCTCTAAGGGGCTATAGTTAGGAGGTACTACTAAGTTAAAGGGGCTACTTAGGTTAATTAAAGTTATAGTTAAGTAGTATTTAACTTAGTTACTTTAGTAGATATAGGTTTTATATAGGATTTATCTATATTTTAAGCTTTATAGGTTATAGGTATAGTTAATAGGTAAATTCTAGGAGATTCTATTATTACTAACTCTATATACCTAGAAAGTCTACTCCTTAAGGTTTAACCTTAATAGTTTAGAGTTCTTACTATAGACCTTAAAGGTATAGACCTTAATAGTAAAGGTATTTCTAGTAAGTTAATCTAGTATTAAGTAAAGACTATACTAATCCTATAGTACAGTATGGTTTTAAAATAAGCTACTATACTAAGTTAATAGTATAGGGTATAGTGTTTATATTAGGCTATTTATTGCTGGTTTTATTTTACATTATCTAACTAATCTTAACTACTAGATCTAATAGGTTCTACGCTAGTTAAATTAGCGTTCTTTAATAGATATACTTCTTAAAGCTATAAAATTGAAAGTTAAAAACTAGAACTCTATTAGCCTTAGTTTTAGCTTACCCTCTATAAGCCCTCATAAAGGTAATTTATATTATTTAATATACATTAGGTATAATTTATATATAAACTTATGAATAACTATAGCATAAATTTTATACTTAGTATTAAATAAAGCCTTAGTTAGTAGTCTTTTATTAATATAGGCCTCTACTAATACTACTAGCTTACTTATCTTTTAGGCTTATTAGGAGTCCTTCTACTCTATATATTCTTTACTTATTAGCTTTAGGGCTTAATTGTTTCTTTAAGCTACTCTTTTTTGAACTTAGTCTCCTTATTAATATTAGAGGTAATATTATAGTCTGTATTATTATAAAGTCACTATTAACTCTTTATCTTAGCTACTATATATATTATAGGTATCTTTTTATACTCCTTAAATAAATAGTTTCTAACTAAATAGCTTACTTTATTATAGTTATAGTAGGTATACACCTCTTTATATATTTTCTACTTCTTTATTTTAGCCTTTAGAGCTATAGCCCTTATAAATCTAGTTATTAAAGTATTGTTATTAGTATCTATCTTTATTACTACTAAGTATGTACTATATAAGTATATACTATATAAGTATATACTATATAAGTATTATTATTAATAAATATCCTCTACTTTCTTTATAATATAATTACTAAGACTATGTTAAAGAAGCCTTAAGGTAAAGTAATAGTAATAATTGTATTTTAAAGTTATAAATTAAGTATATTATATATAAGTATAATTTATATGTTATTAGCTTGTACTCTTATACCTACCTTAGCTAAGGTTTATTTAAACTAAAGGTAGAAATATAAGAAAGTCTTATTTTCTTTAACATAAATACTTATAAGTATAGTAGCTACTTATACCTATATATTTAGGTTGCTAAAGGTATAGTCTAGGTAGACTATAAACCCTATAATATTATAATGACTATTTTAGCCACCCTTCTTATAGTAAGTAGCTACTATCTATTTAGGGCTAATATTAAGGTAAAATTAAATAAAGTATTAGGCTTTATAGTTAGAGCTAAAGAATACTATATTAATCTTAAGCTTATTATATATCTAGTAAGCCTAGGATATATAGTATATATATAACCCTTTAAACTTTAGGGGACTTAGTAGTTATTTATACTTAATATTAGTAGATATATCTATTATAGCTAGAGGGGCTAGTACTAGAAGTAGAGTAAGTAGTTATAGTATATTAGTAGTTATAACCTCTATAATAGCCTATATCTATATTATAAGGGTAGTAACTATTTACTTAAAAGCTACTATATAGTTAATATTTTAAACTAGTAGGCTTAGGGTTTATATACCTAATACTAATAATACATTTAGTATAATAAATTAATTACTTATTATATAGTAAAATTAGTAAAGATAGAAGAAGAGGAGATTTGACATATATAACAAGCTAAGTAAGGCCTTATTTAGGTAATTAGTAACTTAATTACTAGTAATCTAAACTAAGGAAACAAAAAAGAAGGGTATGTAGTACGCTTAGGTACTACGCCTTTTATATATATAAATATAGCTTACTTAATTCAGTAGGAGGTATAGCCTAGCTATAATTATCTAAGGCGTAGCCTAAAGCACTTATTAGTTAGTAGAAGTCTCTTTTAGCTATATAAAGGCTATATAGTACTATACTATATAGTCTTACTATTACTATTTAACTTTTAGTTAGTAAAGTATTAATTAGGTATAGTGCCTTTAAGTAATATAGGTATATTAGAGATAAATTAATATATATTATTCTTTACTACTTTTAGTATACTAAGTACTAAGTAAAAGTATTTAATAACACTTTTATAAGTAAGCGCTATACTAGAAACTCTAAGTTATAAATTAGGTGTATAATAGTAAGTGTTTAGTAGATTAGATTAATAGTTAGTCTATAAGGTACTTACTTAATAGGAAAGAGTTTACTAGGATAGCCTTTTAAAGGGTAGTATGCTTCTTAAGAAATATCTTAAGAGCCTCTATCTTTATTTTACCTAGCTTATTAATAAGAATATATATAAAGTTAGTATTTTCTTACTCTATAAAGAAGGCTTATTATACCTCTTTAGGCTTAAGTCTTCTTTTTATATATAGTATAAGGGTTATAAAAAGGAGATCTAATTTACTTAGGTAGTTATTATAGTAATTAAGGGTATTATCTTAAAGTATTATTAAAAAGGCTTCTAGTAGATCTTTCTATTTAATACTTACTTTATAGTACTTTTTAAGGAAATTAATAATTTAGCTTAAAAGATATTATACTACTCCTTGCTATACTTAGTAAAATTTAAGTATAGCTTTATAAAGTTAATTAATTGTTTTCTAGTTAATAAGGAAGATATTACTATATGTAGGGTTATATTTTTATTAGTAAATTAAAATAAATATATTACTAAAGAATTAACTAAGTAAAGCTAAGTATAATAAGAGGAGTAGATATAGGTTAATTAAATATATTAAGGGTAGTAACTAGAATTATAGCTAGTTTTTAGGCTAAGGTCTCTTAAAGGGAAGATTTATAGAGTAAAAGTTTATAAGGCTAAAGGTTTTCTCCTTTAGTATTAAAGCCTATTAATTTATCTATAAAAGCTTTATTAAATGTAACTTATTATTAGAAGCTATTAATATAATTTATAATACTATTAATCTCTACCTCTAACTAATAGTAGTATATCTTAAGCTTAGTAGCCTTATCTAACTACTTTCTTTAACGAATTAAAAAAAGCTAGGGTAGATCTTATTATAATATATAAAATCTCTAAATATTATAAAAAGATTACTAGAAGCCTTTTTAAAAGTCTCCTCTATCTAACTAGTAAAGTTATAGTAATAATTATTCTATAGACTATAGCTATACTTACTATTTTATTAGTATAACTATTTATAGAATCTAATATAAGATGTTATATTCTTAAGACTACTAAGATCTAATACCTTATAGCTAGTCCTTTTACTTTAGGTATTAGGATTAATAAATTTAAGAATCTTATTAAAATATAGAGATAAAGTAATAGTATAGTAAGTCTAGCTATTTAGTAAGAAGCATTAAGCTACTTAGAGGAGTAGAAGATAAAGCTATTATAATTAAGATAAGGACTTATATACTATAGATATATATTTATTTTTCTTTTTCTATAGATTAAAGGTAAATATACCTAAAGGATAATTTCTTACTTTAACTAATCTAAAAATAATAGATTAAAGTTCTCTTAATATACTTAAGTCTCTCCTAAAAAAAGATATTTTCTAAAAAGAGTATATAGCTAGTATTAAGATACTAAGATCTTCTTAAAAAGGTATAGTAAAAGTATTAAAGTACTGTAAGGATATTGCTAGACCTTTAGTAATAGACTTAATAGTTTAGATAGCTTAGGCTATACCCCTTACTTCTCTACCTATCTAGATAAAACTATTCCTATAGGCTAGCCTATAGGAATAGTTAAGCTTAAATCTTATACCTTTATTATACTTATTATTAGTTCCTCCCTAGTTAGCGCCTTTAGTAAAACCTCTTATAATTTTTAAGCTTCTAGTCCCTAGGAGAGATAAGGCTAGAATTTGTTAATAATGCCTATAAAAGCTTACTATCCCTATTGTTAAAGGAGCTGTTAGTAAGCTTGCTAGTGCTAGAAACTGTATTAGAAAATACTGTATTATTATCTAACCTAACCCTTTCTAAGCCCTTAGTAATAAAGCTAATATAGGTTATTTAGAGTTAGAATATAATACTATTATAGCTACTTACTAATTAACCAATAACTACTATAGAAAAGTAATATAAGCGCCTTCTATACTACGCTTATAGTATACTTTAGGAGAATAGCACCCTAAAGTAAGTATCTAACTAGCTCTCTACTATTAAGGCTAGTAATAAAATTTAGCTAATAGCTAGTAAAAAAACACTATATCTAATAGGCCCTTACTAAGGTAACCTTAACGCTTTAGATATAGTTATAAAGGGCTAGGTAAGGCCTTATTTAAGTAATTAGTAACTTAATTACTAATAATCTAAACTAAGGAGGATAGGAAAGGAAACAGGGTATGCAGTATAATTAGGTACTACACCCTTTAGATACATATATATAGCTAGCTTAATTTAGTAGTAGGCATAGCCTAGCTATAATTGTCTAAGGTATAGCCTATAATATATACCCCTCCCTCCCTCTTAGATAGAGTAGAAAATCTATAATAGTTAGAATAGAAAAACTTTAACTATACTATAGCCTTAGCACCTGCTAGCTAATATTAAAGTTATTAAAGGCTATAAGTTATAAGTCCCTCTCTTCCTTCTTTTTACTAGGCTTCTAATTAATTATTTATATATTAATTATATACCTATTAGCATACCTCTTTTTACTCCCTTACTATTTTAAATAATTACTAACTCTACTTATTTATTTAGTTTAAATAAAAATAAAGAAATAGCTATAAGTAGGATAAGTATTATAAAGGTTATACTATATACTAACTAAGTATATAGCCCCCTACTCTTAGCCTCTTCTTAGAGGGCTTCTCTACTATCCTTACCATTATTAAGGCTACTAACTCCCCTACTACTATATCTAATACTACCTCTACTACTCCCCCTATTACCCCTACTATCTAAGTAGTAGAAATTATAAGTAGTATACCCTTATTATATAGGTTAAGAGCTAATAAGTATATTAAAGAAGGAAAATAAATAAGCTTATAAGTTAAGTAATAATAAGTTATTAGTTACTAAGACTCTAGCTAAGTAGTAAAAGTATATTAAATATACTAGCCTCTAGGCTATCCCTTATTTCTATTATACTAACTATCTTTTAAAAAAAGCTAGTAAGTATAAGTTTACTATCTTCTAATATACCTATAAGAAGGTTAGAATCTCCTCTTAGTTATATAGGAATAGAAAACTTAGTATACCTTATCCTTATAGTCTAACTTTAAGCTATTAGAGTATATAAGGATATTATTAAGGTATACTATAATAAAGTTATTAAGGTAGTCTCTACTAACCTAGAAAAAGTATACGCTATCTATAAGTAGCTTATATTAATAAGTATTAAAGGTGTAAATAGCTTTCTTAGCTTAATTAACTATTACTATACGTTTATTAAGGACTATATAGCAGTAGTAAGGCTGCTTAATATACTTATAAAGAAAGGTATACTCTATAAGTAGGGAAAGATATAGTAGAGTATGTTTAATAAGCTTAAGAAGCTATTTACTAATACCCCTCTCCTCTAGGCTTTTAACTTAGCTACTATAACTGCAGTAGAAGTTAATAGAGCGTTAGAGTTAATAGGTTAAAAAGCTTATAAAGTATAACTTCTATATTATATATTAACTAAGTAAACTAATAGGTATCCCTAGCGCACTATTTTATAGGGAACAAGATATATAAGTAAACTAGAGTAATAAACGTAAGTAAGGCTATATTATTTAAGTTATCCTTAATAAGGTAATTATAGAGGGGATAGTGCTTACTAATAGTATACCCCTAACGCTAATATTATAGAGGTTATATACTAACCTACTATTAATTCTAAAAACCTAACTACTTAAGGATAATAACCTCTAGTAGATATAGAAAGTAATATAGGATAAGGATAAAGACCTATAGTATATTTATAGTACTATTACTAAAGGTGCTTATATATTACTAATAGAGATTAAAGCCTATATATAAATTATAGACTATATACTTAATAAAACTAAGAATCTTACTTAGTAAGGGAGACTTTAGGTCTTAAGTAATAGTAACCCTAACTTACTACTTAATAAGCTTTATATAAAGTTAATCTAGTAGAGATATAACTCTATAGTAATAGGCTACCTAAGCTATAATAGTATACTTAAAAATATTTTATATTATTTCTATTAGCTTAGCTAAGTATAGGTAGTATACTATTTTATCTATAACTAAAATATATATAAGTAAGGTAAAGTATAATACTATATAAAGAAAGGCTACTTATAGCCTCTTAAGATCCTAGAGTACTTATAAAGTAACCCTTTAATAGACTTAATTATAGACCTACTACTTTTAGGTATAATAAAAGTATACTTCCTATAGGTTATTTTAGACTAACTTAAGAAGATAGTAACTTTAGGAGTAATAGATACTATAGAGGCTAAAGCCTATACTATAAAATTCCTCTAGTAGTACTTCTAATTCTATAGTATACCTAGAGGTATTATTAGTAATAGAGGAAGTAATTAGATAAGTAGGTTTTAGAAGCGCTTCTATAAGCTTATAGGAGTAGTATATAAGCTAAGTACTACCTACTACCCCTAGAGTAATAAGGCTTAGCCACTAAGTAACTTAACTAGGAGATTTAGGCTATTCTTTATACTTATATAAACTACCTATAAGATAACTAAGTATAACAGTTACTAGTTATATAGCTAGTAATTAATAGTTATATAGTATTTATAATAAATATAAGCCTTTTCTTTCTTACCTATAGGTATTATAAAGACTTTATTAAAGTAATAGAGATAGAACTTTTATTATATTTATAAAAGAAAACTAATAATAGGCTTATTAACTAAATTATAGAGGTAATATTTATAGTATAAGCTACTATAGTAGTAACTTAGTAGTATATAGAAGACTTTACTAATAAGTACTATAGTACTACTAAGAAGTTAAAGCTTAGTAATAAAGTCTAGCTTAACCTATATTACTACTACTCTCTATAGCTAAACTAAAAGCTTAATTAGCTCTATAGTAAGTATATAATAACAAAAGTTATAAGCCCCTTAGTAGTTAAGCAAAATATATAAAATAGTATCTATAACTACTTCTATATTAACCTACTCTAAAAAGTAGCTTTTAACTCCTTACTTAGGTAAAGTATAATAGATAACTATCCCCTACTAATAATAGAGGATAGTAAGTAAGAATAGTATATTTTAGAAATCCTAGTAGCTAAGTAGTACTACTAGGGATACTTAAGGATATACTAGGTATATTTTTAATATAAAGGGTTTATAGAGCCTATATAAGAACCTATAGAGCTTAATAATAATAAATTAATACTTAATAACTATAAAGTAAAGTATAGCCTTATTAAAGACTATAATAGTAACTTAGCCTATATATAATAATAATAAAGAATATAGAGGAGTAGTAAAGATAATATTATTAATAGCTTATAGCTAGAAATTCTAAAACTAATACTTATAGATAAAGGTAGTAATAATAGTATAAAAAGAAGGTATATAAGAGTATATAAGGTATACCCCTTATAACATAATAGAGATATTATTATTATTAGTAGTAGTAGTAGTAGTAGTAGTAGTAGTAGCCTCTTTATAGTTTATATAAACTATAGTAGTAAACTTTAGACTATTAGTAAATATAAGGTTACTATAGTAGCTATATAATTAGAAATACTAATAAGTTAGTAAGATACTTATAGATTATTATAAAGTATTTAGCTTAGTTAGCTAAAAGACCTCTTAAGGGAGTAGCCTTACTAGGTATTATAACTCTAATAATAGAGGGGATAGTAAGTAAGGTAGTAGTAGAGGTAGCCTAGATAGAGTCTAGCTTAGGGGTAGTAGTAGTAAGAGTAGGGGTAGTAGTAAGGGTAAGGATAGCTAAACTAGTAAAGCTAGTATACCTCTTATATAAATAAGCTTTAGCTTTACCCTTAGTTTTAGCTAAGATATAAGACTAATCTTCTTTTACTAAAGCCTTTTAAGCCTTAGTAGTAAAGTAGTAGTACTAGTACTATATAATAGTTATATAAGATTTTAAAAGTATAAGAAAAGTATAACTTATAAGATTACTAAGTTAGCTAGGAGGGGCTATAGTAATAGTAAGGGTAATAGTTACTATTTCTTAGTAGAGAGGTATAGAGGATTTAGGGATTTACTTACAGTTAGTATATTAATTATATACTCTAACTAAAGAGTATATAAATTAAAAGGAAGTAGATATAGCTACTATATATATAGTTAGTATAGTAGTTACTAAAGTTAAGCTCCTTAGAGTAGAGGGGGGAGTATTAGCTTTCTTTAAAAAGTAGTTAGTATACTAAAAATAAGGGATAGCTTAAAAGCTAATATACTTAAAGCGTTTATACTACTTAGCTAAGGTCTTAGTAACTAATATCTTATTATTACTTAACTTATAAGCTTATTTATTTTTCTTCTTTAATACCTTAGTTAACTCCTAACTTATATAAAGAGGATATACTACTTATAACTACTACTACTTAGATAGTAGGGGTAATAGTAGGAGTAGTAGAGGTAGTATTAATAGTAGTAGTAAGGGAGTTAGTAACCTTAATAGAAGTAAGGATAGTAGGGGAGCCCTCTAGGGAGGGGCTAAGTATAGAGGGGGGCTATACACTTTATTAGTATATAGTATAATCTTTATAATATTTACCTTACTTATAGCTATTTCTTAATTTTATTCTAAAGTAAATAAATAAATAAACTTAGTAATTATTTAAAGTAATAAAAGAGTAAAAAGAGGGTAAACTAAAGGGTATATAATTAATATATAATCTATTAATTAGAAGGCTAGTATAAATAAAGAAAAGAGGAATTTATAACTTATAGCCTATAATAGAATTTAATATAGGCTACTAGCGCTTAGGCTATAGTATAGTTAGGGTTCTTCTACTCTAACTGTTATAGATTTTCTACTCTAACTAAGAGGGAGGGAGGGTTATATATTATAGGCTATACCTTAGATAATTATAGCTAGGCTATACCTACTACTAAATTAAGCAAGCTATTTATATATATATAAAAGGCGTAGTACCTAAGCATACTGTATACCCTTTTTCCTTCCTTTTCCTCCTTAGTTTAGATTACTAGTAATAGAGTTACTAATTACCTAAATAAGGCCTTACCTAGCCCTTTATACTTTATACCTAAGACTAGATAGATTAAAAATCAGTAAAATATAGAAGGAACCTTAGAGCCTTAAGCTCCTCCTCCTCCTTATCTACTAAAGTAGCCTTACCCTTACCTTTCTTAATAGGTATAG
>PJEX01000622.1:0-18252 GCA_005350895.1 Colletotrichum tanaceti | reverse complement strand
TACTATAGTTATAGGGTAGTAGTAGATAGAGAGTACTAAAAGTCTTATCTAAAATTAACTATCTAATCTTTTTATCTAAAATATTATACCTAGTATACTTTTATAATAAGAATTTTCCTAACCTAAAAAACCTATACTAGCCTTAGCGTGTAGGTATAGGGAATTATTAAACCTATACCTAAATTTTTTTAAACCTATATAACCTAAAACCTAGATACCTATACCTATAGGTTAGAAAATAACCTAACCTAAATCTTTGGGTACCTGTGGGTCCCTATGGGTTGGGTATTTTTATGTCTAAAAGTATCCCTCGGGAAGCGGGTCGCGGGCCCAGGTCTCGACGGGGTCGGCGCCGGGACACGGCACGCAGACGATGTCGACCGAGGTCTCGTTGTACCCGAGCCCGTCGACTTCGCCGTCGATGTCAGCGAAGCCGGGCAGGCGGAGGTCCGGGTTGCCGGGCGACGGGGGGCATGGTTGCGGCGGGGTCTCGGGGAACCTGTTGACGTGTGTCTCTTCCGGGGGCTGGCCGGGCGCCGGGGTGCTTCCGGAACTGTCGCTCTGGGCGGTGGCTAATACGTCGTCCAGCACGGCGGCGATCTCTGCCTCGCGCGTCCAGTCCTTGGGTTCCGACATGATGCCTCGGGGGGGCATTCTCAATCTTAGGGTCGCGAGATTCCGTGTGATGATGCCGCGAAGAGACAAAAGGTTATAAAGAAGTGTTTTTTATCTGTTCAACAAGGCTGGTTCCCTCTCGGCGGGCTGAGCCTCAGTCCAGTCCGCCTAGCATGTGGTGATGGTGTCTGCGTGACCTACAACCAGGCTGCAGCTGAGCCGCATGGTTTATTGCTGACGGCATGGCCCTGTTCCATCGTGCGCCAGCCTCACTCCCAACCGCCCGCCCCCCTTAGCTTCTGTGAATCATGAGCTGCGGACCGGGCCTTGGAAAGGCGTCATCTCGGATTGGGTGTTGCGCAGGCAGCCTGCAGGAGGATCAGCGACGCTAAAGCCGGCGTTGGTCAGATTCGAAATCACCTGGACAAGAGGGAATGAATGCCACAGGCACCCGCGGCTATTGATAAGACTGGCAATGACAAGGGGTTGTCTTTCGTCCATCAGTCTCGGTCGAGGACGTGTGCAGTAATAAGACACCACACACTGCTGGAGTCGAAAGAGACGTGAGCATCCTGGTGACGCGACTACAGACGGCCTAATGTTTGCCCGACTTGCTGGCGACTACTGTCTGAATTGAAATTAACTGCTGTGACTTCTGCAATTGACTGCTGCAATTGACTGTTGCAATTCCTAAATCCTAGAATTGAGATGAGGATCTAAGTCAGCCTAACTTCAGGCCGTCTATAGTCGGGTTGGCACCAATGTAACACCGTACTACCGTATGACGACTGCTTCTGATAATTCCTTACTAACATGAACACATCGAAAATGCTCTCATAGAGACCGAGTTGTCGGGGCTCTTACTTGGATAGTGTCGATGAGGGCCGATACGAGAACACTGGCTGGGCGAGCCGGCCGCTAAACTCGCGCTGTAGCCAGCCCGTAATCAATGATGCAGATGCAGCCGGCCAGTCAGTTGCCGGTTTGCCGAAATAGCGCTGCGACCGTTGCGTGAGTGAGTTGTGTTCTCCAGAGCAGATATGTAGTCGCTCTTCAGCCGTCAGTAAGTAACCATTCATTGACATAATGACCAGCTCTCCTACTCTGGCATATGATTCTGTTGCAAAAGCTGGAATGCCTATGCCAGCGTTGACGGAGTTGTCGAACGTTGACTGACTCTTGAATAATTATGGCGAGGATAATATTGCGGAAATGTGGGAATGGTCCGGTCCGGGCTGGAATAACACCACCGCTATCCGTACAAAGCTGGTCGCCAAACATTCAAGAACCAAGTGAAATGAGAGCGAGATTGCACAAATGCTAATGTTACTCTCATATGGCGTATATAATAGAAAAGGCAATCGGGTCGATGGATGGAGTTGATGAAAGGAAGTGATCGTTGGGAAATGGCCTCGTCTCGAGGAAGTGAGGAGCAAACATCGTCTCGAGGGCACAGGTTCACGATCCATCCCCGCTCCGGGACGCGGGGTTCGGTGGCACCGTTCGCCGAGGGCAAAAGCGGACAGATAAGAAGCCACTGGTGCCGTGTAATTATTGAAAAAAGCCATCATCGATTTGAGTCTATCTGTATCCGTATCATTATTCTACTTTATTTTTCCTGGTAATCATCCCACAGAACCTCCAGCATCATCATGTCAGCCTGGTCGGAGAAAAAGTCAGAGAACCGCACTCTGCGGATTCTCCAAGCCGCAACCGAGGGGAACTACGGCGTCCTCGCCGCCGTCGCGTGAGTAACTTATTGATCCAACAAACAACAATCGACGAACGACACCGAGTGAAGCTGATAATGAATCAACCCCAATCTCAGCTACAACGTCGAGCACCTCACGGCCCTCGTGAGGGCCGCCGAGGCCAAGAGGTCGCCGATGCTCATCCTGCTGTTCCCCTCGACCGTCGAGCAGCTCCCGACGCTGCCGTGGGCCGTCGCCGCCGCCGTCCAGTCGGCCACGGTGCCCCTCGCGCTGCACCTCGACCACGCCCAGGACGAGGCCCAGATCCGCGCCATCGCCGCCGCCCTGCCCTTCGACTCCATCATGGTCGACATGAGCCACCACGACGACGCCGACAACCTGGCCCGGACCAAGGTGCTCACGCGGGTGTGCCACGACCGCGGCATCGCCGTCGAGGCCGAGAGCGGCCGCATCAACGGCGGCGAGGACGGCATCGCGGACACGGGGGACTTGGAGGGTAAGTAAACAAGACGAGAAAAAAATAAGAAGAAAGAAGAAAATGACGATTTCATGAGTTGCCCTGCCCGAGCCGACTGACTGACGCAAATCATTTACAATTCATCAGCCCTGTTCACAAGCCCCGAGGAGGTCGAGGATTTCATCGAGGCCGAGATCGACCTCCTGGCGCCCAGCATCGGCAACATCCACGGCGACTACGGCCCCAAGGGCCCCGAGCTCGACTACGAGCGGCTGGCCCGCATCAACGGCCAGATCGACGGCCGCGTGCTCATGGCCCTGC
The DNA here is from genome assembly GCA_005350895.1 of Colletotrichum tanaceti. Taxonomy (NCBI): domain Eukaryota; kingdom Fungi; phylum Ascomycota; class Sordariomycetes; order Glomerellales; family Glomerellaceae; genus Colletotrichum; species Colletotrichum tanaceti. The sequence continues at coordinate 15,147 of PJEX01000622.1, read as the reverse complement.
ACGGCACCAACGACTTCAGCCCCGACATCCTGCGGCGGTGCATCCGGAACGGCGCCATCAAGCTGAACGTGAACAAGCTGCTCCTCGAGGTCTGGAACGTCCACCTGCGGGAGAACGCGGCCAGGAAGCCGCTGTCCCAGCTGATGGAGGACGGGATGAGCATTCTGCAGGAGGAGGTTGAGCGGTGGATCGACATTTGCGGTAGTGCTGGAAAGGCATGAAGGGTGTGAATAAAAGGGCTATCTATACATGAGTGAGTTGAGTGTATGAGTGAGTGAGTGAGTGAGTGAGTGTATGAGTGAGTGAGCGAAGTATAACCTCGATGATGAGACGTTAAAAAACAAAAGATTTACCATGCGGCCAGTGTGGATTGAACACACGACCTTCAGATTAAGTGATTGAAGTTGACTTCAGTCTGACGCTCTCCCAACTGAGCTATGTCCGCCGCTGGTTGTTGAGCAGACATCCCAAAAGTGTGAATATGCAGCATTGAGACAGGGCTGCAGCCCTCGAAAACCCACTTTGGCGAGTCAGTCTTTGCATTCTACACCAAGGTAACACTGTTGACAAAGGCATACAGAGCATCCGTACTGTCCACATGAAATACCAAGACCTCTTCAGTCCTTTGCCGGCGAAAGTAAATAGCTGACACCATGTGATCATGCTCCATAGTGTTTCTCCGAGTGTGTGTCCCTTCTTGCAACCTGCGCATGTTACAAGCAAGTAAGTAACCCATTTGAGGAATGGCGACTTGGACTAAGGTACTACCAGGTTTAGGTTGATTAACTAAAGATACAGTGTGTTTAGTAGTATGCTTCTTAAATCCACGTTTAGAGCCAGATTTCGACGCCAAAATAATATCAAACTTGTGAACTACGTTCCGTTAGCCTTACTTCTGCAGTACCTCCTCCACGAAATCACACCGCCGGAATCGTCTTCCCCCGCTGCTCCAAGACGTGTCCAAACGCCTCGTCCAGAATCCTCAGCCCCTCCTCGATCTCCTCCGCCGTCACCGTCACCGGCGGCGCCAGCCGGAACACGCCGCCCATGCCCGGCAGGTTGACGACGTTGCAGGACAGCCCCAGCTCCAACGCCCGGTCCGAGACGGCCTGCCCGAGGTCCGGCCCGGGCGCCCTCGTCTCGGCGTCGGAGATGATCTCGATGCCCTGCAGCAGCCCGCGCCCGCGCACGTCGCCGACGCACCAGTACTTGTCCCGCAGCCGCAGCAGGCCCGCGCGCAGCTGCCCGCCGCGCGCCGCCGCCCTGCCCGCGACGTCGTCGCGCACGACGATCTCGAGCACCTTGCTGCCCACGGCCGCCGTGAGCGGGTCGTTGAGGTGCGTCGTGAGCCAGAGGAACCCGGCCTCCGAGCAGCCCCGGGCGACCTCGGCCGTCGTGCTGACCGAGGCCAGCGGCAGCCCGCACCCGAGCGTCTTGGACAGCGTCAGGATGTCGGGGACGACGCCGTCGTGCTCGAACGCGAACATCGTGCCCGTGCGCCCGACCCCCGTCTGCGCCTCGTCGAGGATGAGCAGCATGCCGCGCCTCTTGCACTCGTCGCCCATGCGCCGCAGGTAGCCCGCCGGCAGGTCGAGGACGCCGCCCGTCGAGAGGATCGGCTCGAGGATGAAGGCCGCCAGGGACCCGACGCTCTGCCGGTCGATCATGGACCAGCCAAAGTCCATCTCGGCCTCCCAGTCGTAGGACCCGTCCGCCTTGCGGAACACGGAGCGGTACGCGTACGGCGCCGGGAACGCGAGCTGGCCCGGCATCGTAGGGCCGCCGTTCTTGCGGCCGGCCGAGTACGTCGCGGACCCGGACCCCTGCGTGAGGCCGTGGTAGCTGGCCGACATGGCCACGATCTCGAACTTGCCCGTGTAGAGCTTGGCCATCTTGATGGCCGCCTCAGTTGTCTCCGAGCCGGTGTTGAGGAAGAAGGACTGCGGGTAGCAGGGTGAGCCGATGGAAATCGCAGCATGCTGCATGCAGATGTAACGAAGGAGACATGGACATACCTTTTCGAGGGAGGCGGGGAGCAGCTTGCCCAGTCTCTCCGCGAGGTCCGCGACGGGCTGTGTGATCATGTTGCTGAGGAGATGGTCCAGCTCGGCGACGTACTTCTGGACGACCTCGACGATCTCCGGGTGGGAGTGGCCCAGGAGGGAGCTCATCTGGCCCGACGTAAAGTCGAGAATCTGGCGGCCCTGATCATCGTAGAGCTTCGTGCCCTTGGCCCTGCTGATGATGATGGGCGAGTAGGGGACGCCCGTGGACATCAGGTACTTGTCGGTCTTGGCCCAGAAGGCGGCGGTGGCAGCGGTGCTTTCGGATGCCATGTTGAAGAACTTGTCTGGACGTCGACAGAGGGGAGTGTTTGTTGTGTGTGATGAGTGATGGTCGTAATCCTTCTGAGGATAAAGCCCCTCGAGACTATTTATTCAGATATCATCATCAACATTGTCGACTTTGCCGCGGGTGGCGGGGTCCAGTGTGGGCATGGAGGGTCGAGTTGTCCGAGGCCAAATGGCAAAAGCGTTCGTTTCCCGCGGATCGGTGAAGCCCCAACTCTTAATTACTCACACTCTCCGCGGGGGCAAGCAATGATCTTGGAGTGGACTGGAAAAGGTCGTCTTCCAATGCAGTTGTGTCTCTATTTCATGTGACTTGTTCATGTCCATTGATGAAATTATGAATGATAATAGTCTGGCTTGTTGATTCATTTTGATAACCTACCATCCATTCACACCAATGTGGAGGCTAAGCAGTCAGGCGTCGGGCTGAAGCATCAAGAAACCAGCCACTTACATCTTGTTCGCTTTTCGTTTGTATTTTTAGTTTGCGCAAAGCTCGCTGCCGTCATTGCCGCCAACCTTGCAGGCAGCAGGACGCAGATGCGTCTATCTGCATTCTTATCATAACGTGCCTCGCGGTGGGAAAAAAGATGGCTTCAAGACCCGGTTTGATTCGTCTGGAGAGTCAACGTATGCGTCATGACAAACAAATCAGTGTGGCCGAGAACCCCGATTTCGAAGAAGTCACAAAACGCCTTGCAACCTTTTACGGATTGCTGCCTCTAAAATCAAGCCGATCATCATGCACACAGCATGCCCCAGGCCAAGCGAAAAGACAGGACTCATCGAGATGAAGCAATCACTTCTCAAATCAAACGGTATTTACACCGGTCGACTGCCGCAGTGCCGTTCACGGTTCGGTTGCCTATGCTGCCTGGCCGATCCTAGTATACGAAGCATGCTCGGCAGGCCGAACTGCATATGAAACCTTTGGCCTGAAGATGGCAAACAGGCAACATGATGGCGAGTGATTGGCCGTTCCTTCATGCAGGAGGCCAACAGCTTCAACCCCCACTCAGATGCGTGTTGCGGTGTGCCTGTACCATTGAATCGTCAGTGGAAGCAAATGGGTTGGAGCAACCCAGGCTTCCCAGCAAACAAGAGGGAAAAGGGGGAAAAAAAAAGGATAAGAACCGCGACTTCCTCTCGATCTGGCAAACCCTTACAGCAAGCCAGTTTCTCTCACCCGTCCATCTTTCTCGTCCGCCTTTCATCCATTTCACAGCCGTCATGGCTGACGAGCTCTTCCACAAGATCGACCCAGACGGAGACGTGGTGCTCATTCTTCACAACCCCAACGCGCCGTTTGCGGTATGGAATGGAAATGAGGAAATCGAACGTCTTGTCTAAAGTCACAAGTAAGTCCTCTTCCCCTGAGTCTTCTTTCTTTTCTTCTTCAAGATGATCTATGACAAGGATACTGATTCTGCGCATTCAGAGGATCGAAAAAGAAACAAAAAAAGAAGGCGCTTTCTGCTTTAAAGGAGAGCGGGAACGCGGGCTCGGGCTCAACCACCACAGGCTTGTCCCATAATGAGAGTCTGAGTCTGATTCAACAGTGGGAAGGTCTGACGCCCGAGGCACAGCCAGTCGAGCCTGTCGACGAGCCTGTCGACGAGCCCAAAATCAAATATCTCGTGTCCTCGCGGCATCTCAGCCTGGCATCGAACTACTTCCAGGCCAAGTTCAAAGGTCCTTGGATGGAGGCATCCACGAAGCACGCCGACGGTCGTTACCATGTCGACGCATCTGACTGGGATTCGCGCGCACTGCTCACCTTGATGCAAGCCATGCATGGACGCCATCGGGCCATCCCTCGTCAAGTTACCCTTGAGATGCTGGCTAAGATGGCGGTTCTTGTCGACTACTACGACTGTCTCGAAGTTATTGAGATTTTTTCGTCCATGTGGATTGAGTCTCTCAAGAACAAGCTGCTGAACGGCCTTCCCACCCAATACGGTCGAGACATGGTCCTGTGGCTACTCATTTCCCACGTTTTCCAGCAAGACGACGTCTTCTCGCAGATGACCAAGATAGCGGTCACCCAAAGCAAGGAGCCGGTGCTGACCATGGAGCTTCCCATCCCATCGATAGTGACTGGTGAGTCATTCTGCTCAGTATGCTTCAAAAAAGCAATGCGTTTAACCCAGTATTCTGGAACAAGCTGACAGCAAACAGATTTGATCGAGTGGCAGAGACAAGATGCGATTGAATTCATCGTGAAGACTCTCCAGGACCTCCTTGGGACTCTCCGCAAAGGTTTGTCTGGATGCGATTTCGAGTGCTCCAGCATCCTACTTGGGGCTTTGACCAAGAACATGGACGAGCACAAGCTGTTGGATCCAGCCCCGAAGGAGCCGTACACAGGACACTCAATCGTCGGCATGGAGAGTCTGGTGAATGGTTTCCGCTGCCCTCAGTGGCGCTGCTCTCAGTGGCAACACTCCGAAGACTATGATTCTGGTTATCCACGATCGTGCGATCTTACGACCATGATCTCAACCCGATTGAAAACTCAACCACAAGCGGCCAAGGAAGGATTCAAGCTCTCCGAGATCCAGGCACTGACACAGAAGCGAAGCCTCAAGGCCGAAGCCACGGAGAAGATTGGGTAGGCCGGACATGTACTTGTACAAACTCCACTCGACTCTCAAGTGTCTCAACAGCGGAATGTTCTTTGGGTGTCATGTGGTGTGGGTAGGGAGGATGGTGATGGTGATTTTTGGGTTGGTAATTACTCGTCGCCCTTGGGCCACATTGCAACATGAAAATCCTCCGGGCATCAAATTAGTGCCTTGTTCAAAAATCCATTTCACATTGTGGGAACATCTCCCAGGGCGCGTGCAGACTTTCCGACTTCCAAAAGTAAGGGGTAAGGGCATCCGAACGCCTCACACGTTACAGAGGGGATAGATAGATATATTCCTGCGACAGTACCTTACTACACAGTCTTTTACTCGGCTCGTTGCCGAGCTTGTCGGCAGTGCCCTGTGGCCGTTTATACGCATGTCTCGGGTCACGGATGCCGGAATGCCCCTCGGGGTAATAACAGACTGTTCAGACTCCAAAGTGTGATTGACGGATTGATCTATGTATGTTTCTCCCATGTATGATATTGCACGGCAAGAGCTCCTTAAGCAGTAAGCACTGAGATGACATCCCCGGTTAGGTAATGACATTTGCAATACTAGCGCTGGGATATACCCTGAACCCTCAATTAAGCCTTCTTATGCGCCAGTGACGACTCACAATATGAATAGGGCGAGGTCGAGAGATTGCTAGCGGTAATTAATTAATCGCGCCACGTCCACTAATTAATTAGTCAAACGTAAAGACCACCCAAACCTCGAACGCACAATAAAGCATTGTCTACCAGTATTAAGCATCAAGGTTGTCAAGTGTAAGTTCAATAGAGTAAAAATGCTAATTAATTATGTTTGCACATCAACTACTGTGGGCCGTGGCACAATAGCGAGTGAGCTAGGCTCATAATTGTCGCATACGACGCAGCAATAAACGCCTCCTATCCTTCATTACAACTTACTGGTTCTTATAATAGATGAATACAGGCGGCGCACACCCCTTGGTAAGGTATGTAGGTAGGTACGTAACTGAGTACACAGGTGGTGGGACGGGACCGGCCCCGCCTTTCAGGACCGGCCCCTGACTTCCCCGGCGCCGGCCGGCCCCACCAGGCTCCTGCCTATTGCTCCCCTCGCTATTGCGTTAGTAAGGCTGAATGTATGGTCTGTTTCGCGGCTTAGACTCCGGAACCGTTTGGGAACAACGCCAAGACGAAGATACTTGCAACGAGATCACAAACGACCCGCCAGAAATGACAAACAAGGCCGGAGATCAGACCGGAGAGGGGACCGCCAGGGTGAGGCCAGAGACCGGGACGGCCGGGGCCTTCGTGGCCGGAAGGCCTGCCAGACGCCACATCTAGACCCGTACGAAGAAGAGGGAAATATTGGGGGTCGTGCAAAGGGAACGGTCCGAGACAGAAGAAGGCGTGTGCTGAGACCCTGTGCAAAGGGAGTCGCAGGAGAGACGGCAAAAAGAAGCACCGAAGGACACCCGCAGGAGATGGAGTCCGGAAGGAAGCAGTTCTTCATACCCAGTCCCCCATCGCACTCTTCATCATCCAACTGCACTCTAGCAGTCAATAAACACCCGGACCATTCCAAGATTGTTCTAAAAAGCGTGTGGGGGGGGGCTTCGAAATAGACGCTTCTCTTAAGCGCTAGCCCGTACTGCGACATTAGAATGTGTCCTCCTATAAAATTGACTACCTATTCATAAAATTGCCGCCAAGTCCAACACTCTCTTTCCTATCCATAATCCAGCACAAATGTCAAAGTTTTTCAATCTCATACCATATTGCAGGGCTGCGGAAAGCCCGGGGCTGCCGCTGGACGCATACGCGCTAACATTAATATCGGGCAAACCGGTCTCCAACGGCAAGGATAGTTAACCAACACGCTAGTCGGGCTGTTGATCGCTCGTGACAACAATAGATCAGGATTGGAAATTAGTCGACTTATGTAAGTACTAGAAATCTTCACTTTTACTTATTTCACTTAAGCTGATTGATTACCTCGTAAGTCGACTTTTACTTAGTGCTTAATGAAAAAAAATTCCCAACCCTGCAATAGAGGCACTTGTCCTCCGATAAAAGCATTGTCGCCAAGGAACAAGGCAAGGTCACTACCTGTCCGTCACCTGGTTGAGAACCGTGAGATGGGGACTTATTATTACAACGATTCAGAGGTACTTTACTTGACTGTCAGGGAACTTACGTGGTATGCTAAGCCCGTCCATAGACCATTCAGGCATAATAGGCACCCAAAAGATCAACCAGTGATAGCACATTATATCAATCCACCACAGACACACTTATTAAAGACCTCTCTGCCCTTAGGTCCTTACATTGACCTTGTACCCCCCCCCCCCCCGCGCGCGCTGCTGCCTCTCCACGTCCCTCTTCCACCCCTAAGCTCGACCAACCTCATTGAATAAGTCGCGTAGAGAGACATAACCCCGTCTCCAACACCATGCGCATCTCGGCCGCCGTCCTCGTCGTCATTGCCCTCCATCTTGGGGTTGCTGCGGCCCTCCGTCTTCCAAAAGAGCAAAGCAGCAACGACCCGTCAGGCCCCATTGTCCCCAGGAGCTTCATAATTGAGTATGCGCCTGTGAGTGCCCTTTTTCCCACTAGTGGCTATCCCCACCTGACACGTACGCGTTGTTTTGAAATCTAGGATTCTCGGCCCCTCGTCCGTCGTCACATGGATACTGAAGAAGGCGACATCAAAACCATCAAGGAGTTTGAAAGCCCCGTCTTCTCTGGCGCTGTCGTTGAGACGGATAGCTCGACCATTGAAACTCTGCGGGAGCTCCCTGGCGTTGTCAATATCTGGGAAGACCGTGAGATTAAGCTCGATGACCGTGTTATGAAGCCTCGGTCTATTACACGTCGGGATGATCCGTCTTTTAACCCAGTGCACCATTCAGCTACTGGCGTAGACTTGCTCCATAGGGACGGTATCCTTGGCAAGGGCGTTAAGATTGGTGTCATCGACTCTGGTATCTGGTCTCCGCACGCAGCTCTCAATGTCGCCCACGCCTACGATTTTGTTGAAGGCTCAGACCTAGATAAAATGTCACCTCACGGCACTCAAATAGCTGGCATTATTGCTGGTAAGTCTGAAAAGTCTGGAAAGTAATTACACCTAGTCGAGTGAATCTTGGTATGTAAGCTAATTTTGTTGTAGCAACTTTATTGGTGTTGCCCCTGAAGCTACCCTTTACGATTATCGCGTCTTCAACAGCCAATCGACAACCAGGAACTCAATTTTAATTCAGGCCTTACTTGCCGCTGAGCAAGATGGTGTTGATATTGTCAACTATAGCGGTGGTGCAATTTATGGCTGGGACGATGAACCTAGTGCTGTAGTTGCCTCTCGGTTGGTGGATAAGGGCATTGTCGTTATTGCAGCGGCTGGCAACAACGGACTCGATGGCCCGTTTCGGACTTATGACGTGGCCGCAGCCAGGGGCGTCATCTCTGTGGCTTCTGCTGAGAGCGCATTTCTCCCTGCTTTCCCCTTTCAGGTCACCTTCGGCAGCGGAGAGACTGTCAACTTGGCATATCTCCCTGGCAGGGGACCTGGTACTAGACAAGAACCCCCTTCTGGCCTGATTAGCTGGCCTATTGTCGCCCTCGACAATAGTGCTAATCATCCTGCTGATGGATGTGAGCCCTACCCTCTAGGGAGCCCCAACTTAAATTACAAAATCCCCCTAGTCCGCAGCGGGGGTTGCACTTTCATAGAGAAGCAGCAGCATCTTAATGCTTTAGGTGCTAAGTTTATCCTTTTCTATAACGACAACGACACTCCTCTAGGCTACCCTCAGACTTCTAATGCGGTTAGCCAGATTGGAATGATTGACGCCAAACAAGCAGTGCGTATCATGAAGGCGATTAGGGATAATATTCCTGTCACGGCCGACTTTTCAGTCAACCCTGCGAGGATGTTTGAAAACGAGTTGAATAAACCCATCGTCAACCGTCCTAGTGCTTTCTCTTCCTGGGGTATGACGTTTGATAACCAGCTAAAGCCTGATATTGCAGCTCCTGGTGACTCTATCTTTACAACAGACATAGAAAATCGCTATACTGTTGTAGAAGGAACATCCGCCTCTGCCTCGTATATTACTGGTGTCGCGGCTCTCTATATCAGCAGGTACGGCGGCCGCGCTACCCACGGCAGCAACTTCGCCCATACTCTAGCTTGCCGTATTATCTCGAGCGGTCGTGCGCTACATTGGTCTGACTTTGACGGCACTGCTGAGGACTACAAAACAGCTACCGGCCACAGACATCTTGCTCCCCCGATCCAGGTTGGCAACGGTCTAGTCGACGCTTGGAAGGTTCTTTACTCCGACACCCAACTTGAGTTTAAAAATATTGAGCTCAACGACACACGCTACTTCTCTGCCCTTCACTCCATTACGGTTATCAATAACGGCAAGTCTGATATAAGCTATACAATCGTAAATCGTCCTAGCGCTGGTATTAATGCTCTTTCTTGGGTTAAGGATAAACATGAACATGGTACTTGGTCTTGGCGCGTAAGCAAACTGAACCAGCTTTACCCTAAGACCTATGCTACTAAGGTCTATGTACTAGAGCAAGACCCTTCCTTTACGTTAAAGTCAGGCGAGAGAAAGACGATAGAATTTGAGTTTGAGAACCCTTATGTAATTGGTCTTGGCTGGAATACTCCAGCGTTGCCTGTTTATGGTGGTAGAATCACTATCAAGGGCAGTAATGACGAGGAGCTATCTGTCCCCTATGCTGGCGTCGGTGCAGATGTCCGCAATACTATTAGGAGAGTATCTGAAGTTGGATGGCCTAGAAGCACCTCTGGTATCGAGAAGACCCCGATTCGACGCAAGGCGTCTTACAGCTTTGATCTTCGCACAGCGGTCGCGGACTTCCCTAAACTCTTCGACAAGCGAATCTGGGGAACCCGCGAGGTTCGCTGGGACATCTTCGACGCCGGCTGGAATGAGGCTCAGTGGGCATACCCTCCCGTCGAGGGCCAGAACGGCTACGTTGGATCTGTCGCCGTATATGATGATGAAAGCATCGAGAGAACGTTTGTTGACGGGAAGAACGACCCCGATGACACCTTTTCCTTTCCCTTGTTCAAACAATCTCGCCACGTACCCGGCTATATGGCGGAGTTCTGGTGGTTCGGCAAGCTGGCCAACGGCAGCAAGATTCAACCTGGCAAGTACCTTATGCGGTATGCGAACCTCCGCCCGTTTGGCGATCCTACACAGTCGGACCACTGGGACTTTACCTCCTGGGAGATCGTTGTAACCGGACAATACTGGAGCTAGGGGGAAGCATGCAACCCCTCGACTGTTACGAGGGTCAGAAGAACGTCTAAACGTAGGGCGAAATCGGGGCAAAAGTAGGATGAATGATAGGCTAAAGCAGGGGTTGGGGGGGTGGGGGGGGGGGGGTTAATAGGTATCTAGTGGCCCGATTCTTATTCATTGTTGTCCAGACAGACGGAATGGCCCGACCAGAGGATGCTCCGACGCAATAGTAGTATTATTTTGGGAATCACGTATGAATGTTGATACTGAAACAGCGTTAGTTTGGGACCATGAGATTGCTCTCCGAACCGGACCTGTCTCGCAACGGACGGCACCACCGGCTAGTCTACCACCGGCTCATGATTATTCTTGCAACAAGCATGTTTAAAACTCGGCTCATGTTCGACTTCGTACGATGTCATCGGGTTAGAATCATGATATCATGATATCAAACATGACTACAGTATCATGTTCCCAAGAACATGATAGAGAGCTCTTCTGTTTAGGTAATCAATGACAAACGAGAGAAAGGTGGATGCTGCGTAAAGTAAACAAGTCAACTGAAAGACAGGTTCCATTGGTGACTAAATTCCATCTCTGGCCCTCTCCCACCCTGTAGCCCGGTAACCAAAGAGAAAGAAGGCCGTTATATAGACCTCGGAGGTCAGAGGTCTCAATGGAGAAGCTCCAGGGAGTCACTGGTCACCCCAAGCGCTATGCTATTTAACTAAAGCTCCAAGGAGTTCCGGACAAGGTCGTCTGCGTGCCGGAATCCTCCAGTGTCCTGGCCCCGGATCCTTCAATTCTTTGCCAACAGGGGAACAACAAGCTGGTCGACATCCGGCCCGAAGCCCTTGGACCTCGAGAACCTGGCGACGTTCTCCCCCTCGACGAGATCAACATGGACGGCACTGCGCCCCGTGGTAGTGAGATGCGACGTGGACAGGAACGCCACCGCCTGCGGCGGCTTGCCGTTGACCGAGACGGCCGCGTACTGTCACAGGAGAAATCTGCCCTCTGAAACAGGCATGTCACGTGCTTATATGTATATATATAGGCTATATTCCAGCTACTTCCTAGCTCCTAGAATCAAGTATCTTTCCCTCCTTTTCTCCTATACCTACTGTATGCTCTAGCTTGTGACAGTTATAAGCCTAGCTATACTCGCTATTAGTACTATTAATACACCTCTTTATTAGAGCAAAAAGAGCATATCTTAAGCTATTCCCTATAAGCTACAGTTAACTTTTTAGGATATCCTCTATTTCTCCTAGATTAAGATATCCTCTAGCCCTCTCACGACTACAGCCTACCTTAAAGCAATTAACAAGAGTATACCTATCTATCCTCCTAATATCCTCCTTATATAAGTCAGCCTCTAGCAATAGACTTTCTAACTGCTATTTAAAACAAACCTACTTAAACCTTTAGTACTTAAAACGTATAAGGAACTCTATCTAATAGCTCCTAACTTAGGACTATAGTACCTAGCACTCTAGTAGCTCTACTAGCTATCTAGCTTCTAGCTTTAACCTTTATTAGGGATAAGAGAAAAGTATATTTATAATAGTATATAAGGTGCTTCCCTATAGTTATTAATAGTTAATATACCTACACTTAAGCAGGTAATATATATAACAGTTAGTCTAATATTAGCACTTCTTTTAGTCCTTCTAGTATAAGTTAACTATATTACTACCTATAGTTAAGATTAATAATACTAGTAAGTCTCTCTTAAGATATTAAGTATATAGGATAAGTAAGGGAGGTAGCTAATTTACTAACTAGTGTCTCTAAGTATAACCTTAGGGGTAGGATAGAGTTAACTATAATTCCTTCTTAGTTTTTCTATAGACCTTTTTAGCCTTAAGTAGCCCCTTTTTAATTCTACCTTATTAGTAGACAGCAGACTAGATACTAATAGCAGTTCTTAGCTACTACCTATTAATATAGATATACTAAGACTACTAATAAGTATACTACACTAGTAGCTCTTGTTAAGTATAGCTAGGTATATCTATATAAAGCTCCCCTAGGATCTCTTCCTATAAGCTTAACTATATCTCTAGGCGCCCTTCCTAGAGGTTTCTACTCTAATAATATGCTTCTTTAAGGGCTATTCTCTAACTCTATTTTCTACACCTTTTCACCCTTCTTTAAAGCTAGGGGGTGTCTTACAGGAGATATCTATCTTCTTAGCTTAGCTTCCTTTCTTAGCTTAGCCTTTTCTTATAGGAGATATCTATCTTCTTAGCTTAGCTTCCTTTCTTAGCTTAGGCTATTCTGCTCTCTTAGATACTTCTCCTAAGTGCCTTTTCAGTATATATCTTACACTCCTTTATATCCCCTTCTAAAAAGGTTACTTACACAGTTAGAGTAATAAATCTAATAAATAATATTAGATATATATAGAGAAATAACTATAACACCTTATAAAAGGGTATCTTATATAGGTATTCTTATATACTATTACAGGTAATCTTATAAGCCTCCTATATATTATATAAATATACCTACAATCTACTTATTTCCTTTATTAATAACCTTAAAAACATACCTATTTAGGTTATTTCTTAGGCTATTATTATATATAGAGTCAATTACTTATTCACATAACTAATTAGGGGGTATGTCACAGGAGAAATCTGCCCTCTGAAACAGGCATGTCACGTGCTCATATGTATATATATAGGCTATATTCCAGCTACTTCCTAGCTCCTAAGATCAAGCATCTTTCCCTCCTTTTCTCCTATGCCTACTGTGTGCTCTAGCTCGTGACACGTACCGCGGGGCCACGTTGGGGTTCTTGTAGTTGACGATGAGCGTGACGCGGTCGGCCTTGGCCACGTTGAAGTTGAACGTCGCGGTGCCGTCCGTGTCGCCGCCGAGGAACCCGGCCGCCTTGGACCCGCTGCACTCAGAGCAGTCGACGACGCGGGCGCCGTTGACCAGCGTCGCCGTCTCGCCCTCGATCTCGGCCGTGACGTCCGACTCGGACCAGGTGCCGGCCGCGACGTCGACGGTCCACGCCTGGAGCCAATCGAGCGTCACCCTGGTGCCGTCGAACCGCAGCGGCAGCCAGACGTAGGTGCTGGCGGCGAGGTTCTTCGAGTGCCACCTGTCGCCCATGTAGATGGCCTTGTCGGTGCCCAGCGGCAGGACGAAGCTGACCTGGCTGTCGTGGGTCTTGGAGCCCTTGGGCGCGAACTCGGTCCATTCGGACCAGGGGCCCGAGAGAGACTTGGCGTAGCTGTAGACCTGAAAGAGGGTTGTTAGTTGGGAGGGGCGTTCATCATGTGTCTCCATCAATCTCCTTGCGATGAAGGGGAAAGGTCTCACGTTGTCGTTGGGGTCCCAGCCTGTGAGGTGAGAACCAAAGATGAAGTAAGTGCCATCACGCTTCACCAGCGCCGGCGACTCGGCAGCGTACTTCCATCCGAAGGTTACCTTTTCAACATCGAGATAGTCTTTTGTGAGTTGAATGATGCGGGTTCCGTACGCGCGCTGTCGTCTTTTGTCAGCAAACAACAACAACAACAACAACAACAACAACAACAAGGACAAGGACAACAGGCCACCACTCAACAACAAGAAGAAGAAGAAGAAAAAAGAAGAACAACTCACGTCCTCGGTCAACAGGTACCCAGTGCCATCTTCGTCCTTGAAGACGCCAATGTCGCGGCTCTGGTACTCAAAGGGTCGGAAACTCCGGATGTACTTGTACTCGCCGCAGACGGTGTCGCCCGTGGCGACGCCGACGCGCGCGTCCGTGTAGTTATGGGAGTCGACGTGCATGTGGAGGACGTACTTGCCGGTGGCGTCGTTCTTGGTGACCTTGGGCCGCTCGATGATGCGATTGGGGCCGAGGTCGCCGTCCTCCTTGGTGCAGGTCAGGAGCTTGCCCACGAAGCTCCATTCGACGAGGTTGGTCGAGGAGTAGCAGTTGACCGCCCGGAACAGGACGCCGTCGGTCTTGTCCTCGCCGATCATGTAGTAGACGCCGTCTTCCTCGCTGTGATGCTCAGTCAGTGGGTGAGCGAGTGCTGTTTTCCGCCGACGACGCACGACCTTCCGCCCTTTGCAGCTGCTTGCCGGGGCAGAACCGATCCGATGGCTTACATGATGCCGGCCCCGTGGGCTTGCACGTGCTCACCGGTGTTTGTCTATGGCCCGTAAGTCGGGGTGGGAACGCAATACCGGAGCTTTTTCTCTCAACTCACGGCAGTCCATGTTGCCCCGGGAACAATGCCGAGAGCGGCGTTTACGCCACCCAGCGAGAGGGAGACAGCCAGAGCAGGATGCGAGACACGCATGGTGGTGGATTGTTGTTCTCAATGGGTTGGGTTGGTAGTCCCATGCAACCGCTACGTCGACCGAGATCCCCCCCTGGGCTGGGGTGTCTTATAAAAGAAAGTCGAGCCAGTTGCCAGTGTCACATATAATTACTGCTACTAACGATGCTACGCTCCCCTGATTGTTGCGCATAGAACCACCACCGCCTCGGGGCAGCATTACGCGAAAGAAACAGCGAAAGAAACAGGCGTCAAAGTTGAGTCCCGGCAGCGTACATTTGGATTGGGTTTCCGGGGCTGCCGGAGCTGGGAACAGCGGCGGGGGCGCCGATGCCAACCTAGAGGCTCGTGTCACAAGGAAACCCTCGTATGTAGAAGCTCACTTGAATCAGTCCTCTCACGTGCTATTTCACGTGCCTATATGTATAAAACCAGACCTTATTTCTTCACTTGTTATTTCTATAGACTATGCATCTTTCCCTTCCATTCTTTTATGCCTTTCTGTGTGCTCTATGTCATGGTAGTTAGAGCCTAGCGGTGACGACCTCCACAGGAGCCCCGCCTTTGCATGCGGGAAAACCTTGCTGATCCGGGGGGGGGGGGGGGGGGGG
>PJEX01000621.1:0-18263 GCA_005350895.1 Colletotrichum tanaceti | reverse complement strand
GGGGGGGGGGGGGCCTCGCGGTTGCGAATCCGACATCAAAGGACGAGCCAGGCGACCTCTGGTGTGCCGGGGCCGGAGCGGGGACGACAAGAAGCGGTGTTGACGGACCCAAAAGAAAAAAAAGGGGGGAATGAGGGAGAAGTAAAAAGTTTCATGTTGTTGCTTGGGGGTGGCTCACGGCACGGCTGGGATCAAGAGCGGTAAACTTCGGCCTAGACGGCGTAGTTCAAGGCCGGGGCGGAAATTCTATCTGTCGCAGGAACTTCACCACCACCCTTCGTGGCTCGGTTCGTGGCTCGTTCGTGGCTCGTTCGTGGCTCGGCAGGCTCCCCGATCTACGAATGGTATGTACATCGTACAAGGTACACCAAGGTAGTATAGGTAGATGAACTAGGTTTGCGCTACGTTGAGACGGCCCGGAAAACAGGACCTGTCATTCTCATGCAATGCGCCTGTTTGGAGGGCATCATTGGCTATCGAGCCGCACCGTTCGAGCTTCTGTTCGGGAAGCTCTACCGGCTCCCTTGGGGACGTCGGGGGGGTGTCTGTCTGTCTGTCTGTCTATTGTCAAAGTGTTGAAGGCGGTCTGTTGAATGCCTCAAGTCGCCTGCAAAGTGGCTGGCTCCTCATTCTAGTGAAGCCAATATAGAGTAGTCTTTCGTTTGCCGGCGAGCTCAAAGTCTGGGTGTGTATGTCTGTCTACCTGCCGGGGAGGCCCGAACATCGTTCGACTTCCACATGAACCATTTGCATCACCGATTTCCAGCCACCAAGAGTCACCCGGTTCCGCCATGTGGTAACTTTTCTTTTCTTCTCTTCTTCCACAATTTTTTTTTTTTTTTTTGCGATTTCGCCCATCATCCAGCAGCCTGAAAACGAAGCATTGCAATGGACAGGCGTATGATTTCGCAAGGGCGGCGGCACTTGCGCCGATCGATATCCGTCTTACGTCCGTTGTTTCCGTTTGGGACTTGGTGATATCATGCTTTGGCCGTCAGCGACCGAGATGGCGCGTCGTTATCTCGGAAATACGATGACTCGGGAATTGGGTAGGTAGATGGTAAGTCTGCCATCTGTCGTCGTGGTTCCATGTGTAGGCGACGGCGTCGGCGTCATCTTTCACTTTTCCAGACCAGTCAACCATGTGCCAGCGTGCCAGCCTAACCCCAGCCAAACCCCAAAATCCTTCTGTGCAAGGGCCCTGAAAGTCGTGTGCAAGCTTCCGTGTGGCTTGCCCGACCACGTGGCAAATCTCCGCAGCTGAGACGGCCAGGCCAGGGGGCTGGTGTCCCCAGTTGGCTGCACTCGCTCTCTTCTCATACCGGTAGCCCCCCCCCCCTGTTCACATTGACTTGTCAAGGTGTTGTCGTCCGCACTCCTCTGCAACCACGGCATACGACATCCCGGGATTGCGAGCCGAATGTCAAGCCGACCACAGCTCGACGCCCGAAAGGCGGTGCTTGTCTCTCCTAGCGAGTGACCGCGGCCACAGTTGACAGACAATACTGGGGTGGTTTGAATGCCTGCATGGATGGCCTTGGGCACAGTGCCAGCTAGCTAGCGCCCGAGCCCGCAAAGAGGATGCGCGCTCTCACGAATGGATCCGTGTGGTGGACCGGGGCTTGAGGCGACAGGATGAACTGGTCTGAAGCCCTCTTAAATTAAGTGTTGCACATAACGAGACCCTGACTTTCGACACGAGGCGAGGCATCATGGTGGATGAAGGGAGAGACGCCGATTCCGAAACAAGCCTTGCGGAACACGCGTGGCTGCAGAGGAGGGAGGCCCCCCCCCCCGGATCCTGATTGTCGGACAGAGACAGGAAAAAGAAAGGCGGGCAAGCCCGCCCCCGTCACAATAGATCCACGTGGGAGGATAAGGGGAGGGACTGAGCTGGGGGCTGCTTGAACCGCGAGGCACAGTCAGTCTTACAATCTCTCGACACTAGCCTTGGCCTCTTATTAAACCGGAACATGCCCCATTCGCCACCTGCCTTGACCTTTTGACGACAACCTGCAAACCGCAGGCTTCCCTATCCGCTCCGCGCCTAGCAACACAGGACCCCTTGTCTGTTACCGTTTTGATGACGGCCGAATGGTCCAGGTGCCGACCGTCTCCGCTCAACCAATGAGCGACGTGCTACCGTTGGCCATGATTCTGAATCGACGACCACGCATCCGAGAAGCCGTGGGTGACCGGACGATCCGACACCCAAAACACCAAAACCACCAGCCCTATGGCCGAGCTCATGGCATTTGTTGTTCTTGGAGACCAGCTTGGATATCGGTTATGGCCGCAGCGGAACGACGGACCGTTCGATCGCTCGCCCTCACCAGGTCACTCCCCCATAGATAGCCCCACGAACCATGAGCAATGTTCTAAACTCTTCCATGCGCGGTTTTCGGCTTTTCGATGACGGTGAGAGACCAACCCGTCTCAGGTAGCTCTGAATCAATTCTAGCCGGTCGGAGGGTAAAGGCTCGTAATGCATGTGATGAGCTGAGCTGTGAGCAAGGCTTGCCGTGACACGTCCATGTCGCCATTCAGCTGTAGTTTGCTTCTTCTGCCGGCAAGTCCACTCTATCGGCACATCGTGAGCCGTGTCTTGAATTGTATGAGGCTTCTTGCTCTCGGTCTTTCTGTGAATCTCCCAAGGCAACTATGTGACCTCGGCACGAGTTTCAATTCCTTAAATTGACACTGTGCTAGGCATCGCGGCCCGCGAGGGGGCCAAAGGCATTAATCGCCTCTCGGGTCATAGATAGCCTTTCGGCGCCCCCCTCCCCCTTTCGCGCCTGGAAGAACAATGCCCTATCGCCCAGGACAGATACAGTATTAGTCAGTGACGCAGTATGCGGTAGGTTCGTTGTGTAGTTGTCGATGGTGCAATGCTTGGCAGTTGGAGACTGCTGCGTTTCTTCGCGCCATATCCCAGGCGACACGGAGCATCAAACCTGTGGGCTTCCTCGGGACGCCTTGCCTGTGGAAGGCTTGATTATTTCGGGTCTGGTTTCCTGAACTACGGTAGTGGTCGTCGTGTGGGAACACGTTTTGCTGGCCGTTACGGATGAAACGCGAGGCATGAGTGCGTGACGTTGATGAATGGTCATTGAGATGCTGATGAATGGGAAGGCTTTGACGGCTCCTCGAACAAGCCGGGGCCAGCCAGTGGTCTGGTACCCAGTATTCACCTATGCACCGGTGCTTCGTGTCCGTGACAGTTACTCCGTATACGATGTCAATATCGGGTGTGCTTCGAACACAATTTTTTGTCGTGCTTGTTTAATCAGTCGCGCCCGGCATCCGCGGAATTTCGTTCGATCTGATATCCGACTCGGGTAGAAAGTAAGGTTCATGATGAGCTAGGGCTGCCGCGCAGACTCTGAGCTTACTGCTGCTAAAAATTATTTCTCATACATTGACATGGGTGGGAAGACGGCCGGCGAAACGTCAGACGTTTGAACCCGAGGCTGAACTGCCTTGGGAGCAAAGTTTAGGAGTCCCTGTCTCGAGCAGGCATCGGACGGGAATAGGCTGACCGTTGTCGAACAATCCTACACTACGTAGTACGCGCATCTTCTCTTCCGTAGTCCACTTGTAAGTAGTCTTGGGCTCGTGTTGGCTTGGGACACCGATGTTGAACGGCTTGGCCTACCACCACCGCCTAGTTTTGGCCGCAATCAAACCCTGAAGCCTGGGTCCCTGCCTCGCTTGCCTTTCATCGTTTCCATGGAAGGCTTCCAGAAGAGCATTTAGTGGATAATCAGCGGGTTCTAGACTCAGATGGTCTTCTCTTCAGGCCCCATTCGCTCCGGTATCCGTGTACACTAAATAATTACCTATGTACTTGTAAAAATGCGCTCGCGGTAGCAAACCTTTGCGGAGCAGGTCCATCCGTCAATCCTGTACCTACTCCGTACATAGTATTTGTACTACATACCTAGAGGGTAGAGTTTTTGTGGGACAGGAAGACAATCTCGTCTGGGCCGGCCTCAAATTTTGCGGATTGCTCGGATGGAAACTTACGTGATACGTGGTCAACCCGAGTCTATTATACTACAGTAGGTTCAATGTAAATGTTTTAAGCCTTATCCAAGACCAGAAAGTGCTGATCAGAGCCGTGGTACACACCTTTTGCTCAATGTTCACATGTACTAATCGCTCCCCTGTCCAGGAGGGAACTCAGTGTAAACATTTAGACTAAGTTCTGAAGTGGTATTCCCATCTCAGCTACCTATGCGCCCTCCTCGGGGAAGAGGGATATAGCGTTGCGCCGCTTTGGCAGTTTCCGGAGCACGGGTACGAAGGCACTAGACTGCCGTTTGTAACCTAGCGCGCGGACGAACCTTTGTTAGGCAGTTGGGATGGTGGATCTATTCTGGCAACGGCGTCCACGGTCCAAGTGAAAGTTTTTGGGGGAGCACGCCGGCAAGGCTCAAACCGCCAAGGGGGAAAGATCGGCGGCCAGGGACCAAGGGACGAAGGCAACTTGGTCGGAAATAACGAGCCACGAGGGGGTGGTTCTCCATCGACAGCTCCTCAGTCATCACGGTGACTCCGAAGCTGATCCTTTTCTCGAGGGAGCGTCGAGCTTGGCACACACCCGTCGACCAAGCTTCGGCGGCGGCATTTTCCATGAACGATGCGGAATGCGTGCCGTACTGCATACCGTATACTTCTTCGTGAGGACTGGGACGGCTAGTCTACCTTATGTATGGTACGATCAACGGGTGTGGTACCGTGCCTGGTGGGCGTGACCTCAAAAGCAGGCCATCCGTGCATGATGTGATGTAGAGTGTAGCCGAGATGGCCCAAGGTGTTTATTGCCGATGCAGGTAGGACTAGGTACTTCAAGATTTTGCATTTTGCTTTGGTTGCGGTTCTTTGCTGCGGTAGTGACCAGGCAGGCAAGCATCTGTTAAGTTGTCATCCATCCTGTTTCAGTCTTTCGTCGGGACGAATGCCGTTGGTCTTGTCCTACGAGGCGGAGCGGGTGGGTGGGTTACCTTGTAATTACAGGTAGGAGCTGACAGAGACGAGCGGAGTCAGAAAGTTCCTATCCTGTACGCATAGGTACACGGATAGAGACACCAGATAGAGACAGACATTGGTCGACTTTCGGCTTCCAGCGCGGCCATGCAACGGTGCAGCCAGATTGGGCGAGGGTAATGTACTACGTACGTGGAAGGATTTCGTACTGTACACCGAGGGTGTGGGGAGAGGGGAATGTCTGGCGAAAGAGGTTATACAGTGCCGGTCCTGCGGTTGCGACACGGTATGGGCCTGCTGCCGAAGAAGTTATCGACCAGCACTCAGCAACGGCCGGGGAGCGCGTGGGAAGCTGGGAGCGAAGGCGGGAGATGGTGGTGATGCGGAGACGGACGGGCATTTTGGGTTTGGGTTTGGATGCATACTACGTTCTACACTACTACGTAGGTAGGTAGGTAGGTAGTGGATTTCAACGAGCGCGCCTCAGCAAACAAAACAAGGCCACGCTGCACACAGTAGGAAAAAGAGGGGAAAATGTGTAACGATTATGAAAAGAATAAAATAAAATAAAAAGAAGCACAAGAATTCGGGATTGGATGGTGCAGTGCATGGCCAGAAACGGGACCGGGATAGGCGTGGTGGTGGCTACGTGACGCCGCTCATCGCTCATGGACGGCACAGAACCCACTGCGAATCCGCTGCGTGGTTGCAGGGAAGGAGTGGGCCCAAAACGGCTTGGTTCGGTAGGAGAGATCCCTGAGGCCACGCGCCGATCTGTCGGCCAGTGCCCAGTGCCCAGTGGTGAGACTGCCAGCCTGCCAGGAGGCCGCCCCTGTTCCCAAGGGGTCTTATGGCTTGTTGGAGGAGTCGCTGTAGGTACCTAGGCACCTCACCATCACCCAGGCATGTACCTACCTACCTACCTACCTAGGTAGGTAGGTACATAAGGTACGGATAGTAAGTGATATCTGTAGTTCAGGTCGCTTTACGGCACAGTGCAGGTGGGGCATGCCTCACATACATACCTAGCACACTACCGTTCCAAGGAGTGCAATTGGGGCTTCTGATCTGTCCGAGCCTGGTGTTTCGTTGATGCTGCCGTTACTGCCATTGCCGTTGCCGTTGGCGCTGCTGATGTTATGCACAAAACAGAGGTCTCTGTCGTTTCGTTGCGGGATTCCCTTTAGCTCTTGTCGTTACCTGTGAAAGACAGGGCATTCCGAGTACGAAGAAGAGGGGGAAAACTATCCGTACCCTATGAAAAAAAAGAAAAAGAAAGATACAGCGAAATCAGCCAAAATGGAGGAGATAGTGGAGTGGGACAGACATGTGTCTCTCTCGCCATGGATACAAACATGTGTGTATTCTCTTTTCTTCTCTGGGCTAAGGATAGCTTTCTTATTTTCGCTCTTTCCAGTTTCATCTTATTATCCTTCCTTCTCTCGCACAGTTGTGATTATTGTGCTTTTCTCTGGTCAAGTATCCGAAGTGTGTTCGGACATGCCTTCCGACGCCCTACCACTTTGAGGCATCCACCATGCTTCGCACCCAGACACACCCCCGCTATCTCCACACCTATTCACCCTGTCATCATCGTCTCGTCGTCAGTGTCATTGGTCATCGAGCTGGGTACCGCATCTGTCGACACATGGAAGCCATGAGATGGAGCCCACCCGACGCTGTTTTTGCCGCGCCCCTCGTCATTTTCTCCGAAAAGTAGAAGTGAGATGCGATACCTTGCCCGCTGGATACGTACAATAGGTACGAGCGCTGATATTCTCATCGGCAATGTCTCTGTGTCTGTGTCTGTACACGTGTACAGAGAACCTGCCACCCGCCCGCATCCACCATCCACCATCCACATCACCACGAGCAAACCATTATTCAATTACAACGACAGGGGCAGCGGCTTTGGATACCTTACAGAGTACATCTAACTAGTATCATTCAACGCCTTTTTGGCTTTGCGGTATGCCTGTATTGTCGTCAGCCACCTGCCCTGTACCTCTCCCAGCGACCCTGGGGCGGGCGGGCGGACAAGAGGAAATTTGCATCACCGCCTTTTGCATCACGCCCACCCATCCTCACCAGTGGAACACCCACCCGTCTGCTTGTTTCTAAGAACTGGATACGCCCGGTTGAATCCATCCAGGTACACTACAGAAGTATGTAAATGCCAGTTGCATCTGTCAACACCGTGCCTGGGCCTGCCTGCGTAGACTCCCACACCCCTACACGATTTCGAGAACCCCGCGTTTTGGTCTTTCGCGATGGCTTTGGGGGGTGGGGGGGGTGGCAGGTTGCTCATTAAACTCGGGCTTCAGGGCACGCTGTCGTGGCCTGCTTTGTGTCTGTTCCCTCGTAAACTAGAAGCTTGCATCGTACAATACCTACCACTGGTGCTCAGGATTAAGCGGAGAGGGGAGTTTGGAAGGACGATATCAGATGGCGAGCTATCCCTCCCTAGCCTATCTTACCGCCTTACGCGGGGCAGGAAAAAACTGGCACACTATAATCTCCTACCGCCAACAAACACATCAACATTGATTAGATAACTATTACCACACGAATTAAATCGATTTCAAATCAAGGCTGTTCTTTCTACTATCAGCTTTCATTGGGGTATCAAGTTGATTATTATCCATTTTTTGCAGTCGATAATTGAGAGACAAAAAGATAATACGGAGAAAAGAGTATGGTGGTTTTAGATAAGGGGGGGTGCCTTCCCCAGGCCTAGCCCGGTCCACGGCCTCTGACATCAGAGCAGATGAGATGACGAGCACCCTTGGGCTTAGAAGCTATCCTTTCTCGGCCAGCGGCAGACAAAGAAGGTTTGAAGCACCTCCAGCCTCCCAGCCTCCCAGAGGAACAACATCCGCTCGTGAGCTGCATCGTACCGTATCATGTCGAGCCAAACGATGCTTCGCATTGTGCCAGGCCATGTCTCGAGTACACTGAGACAGAGCCTGCGGCTCGAGGGCTGGTGGTGCATGATGGGTTTGTCGGATACAGTTGGATTCGAACGTGGACGCATGGTCGAGGGCTCTTCCGGAGTACGGTTCGCTCAGCACAATGACGCTGCATTGGCCCCCAATGAGTTGTGGTAAGTTGACCAGCCCTCTGACGGCAGGTTCAATCGACACGAAACGTCTGGCAACGACACAACCGCGCCGTGTCTGCCTCTTCTTCTCTGAGAACTCGGCTGGGCCGGGCGCATAAGGACGGACGAGGGCCTCATATGCAATCGAAGGTTACGACATAGCGGATGTTCTGACCGTAGCATCCGACCAAACGACACGCAGCGGCGCCCAAATTGTTACAGGGACGAGACTGCAACGACGGTGGCGGAGGGTTGCCGCCGCTTACCTGTCTCGCACAAAGAGAATCGTAATCGCTTTCATTCCCTCAAAAGAAAAATCCCGAGTGACGAAAGTCCGACATCACGAGCCGGCTATCGATACGGCCTCTCGAATCGATCCGACTGTCGTTGTTGACAACTCTCAGAGCCCCGCGTGGATGGGCGGGGTTTCCTCATCAACAGCAAAAAACGAGTTCTTCTGCTCCTCCATTCCATTCTTTCCTTCCGGGAATTACATCGCCCAAATTAACCCCTTTGAGGCCTGACTACGACGTGGTGTTGTTTCTCTCGTCGAAATATTTGCAGAGCCCTCCATCGATCGGCGAAGAGGAAGCCGCACGGAAACCAGCAGTCATAGCCGTCGTGGAGGGTGTCCGCACTGTGCATAACACCGATTTTTGATGGACCTGCTGGATTCGATGTTGAGAAACACACCTCTGTTGCACCTGCACCTGCATGGTCCCCCCTGGACGCCTCCCCCTCCCACTTACTCCAGGGCACCATGTCATTCTTCACGTTTCTGCCATGTGCCCTGCCTGCTACCCCGACACTACCTACACCACGGATACCTACCTACCTACATACCTAGGCTCTACCTGAATTGCCCGGGTTGTTTGCCATGAGGCTCGGCAGCCTCCCCCCCCTTTCACATTACTGATTCCTTAACAATCACACCTCACCAACATTGATCCCCCTCCCTCTTGATTGCCCCAGGACGCCTCACGTAGCACATGGTAGGGATGGTCACAACGTCGTGGCTTATCTTCTTCTTTTATTGTATGTAGTTGGTGCAACGAACTTGCTGTTCCGCAAAATACACTCGTCGCAGAGTCGGTATTGGAACCCACCTTGCTCAGCCCCTGGGTGGAAGAGTGATGCCTCATCTCACATGGGGAAAACATCCCATCAAATGGGTCTTTGAGAGAGTCTGTTTTGTGAAACTGAGATGCGGTGTGCTGGGAGCGCAGTTTTGAGAAGGCTGGGCCGCGGGCGATGGAGACAGCAGCTTCTGAGGGAACGGGGTTAGGTACCTATCCAAGGAGTTAACGCATAATGCTGTGATTGGACGGTGCGGCAGGGGTTCTCATCTGTCCCCTCTCCTCTCCCCTTACCTTTACGCGTTGTGGGTAAGGGGGATTGAGGAGTACAGATGCGCATGAGCACTATGAGAATGACAAGGAGAATTGTGAGGGGAGACGCAGCGGCTTTGGGATCAGTGGGCTTTCCTACCGCGCTTCCCCAAGTGACTGCCATTTGAAGAATGTCATAGTAGACCGACACATTGACGTTGCGGGATTATGACGGGGGGCCTCTCTCTCTCTCTCTCTCTCTCTTTCTCTCTCTCCCTCTCCCCCTCTCTCTCTCTCGCTCTCTCTCTCTCTCTCTCTCTCTCTCTCTCTCTCTGTTTCTCTAGACCATGTCATCATCTCATAAGTGAGGGGCAAAGTGGCTAGGTCTGAGCGAGTTGAAGTACCTAGACTGAGGAGATTAGTAGGGGCAGGGAACACTTGGGCAAAGTTCCTCCGCTGTGGAGGGCTGCATGCGTGGTTGATGGAGCACAAGTACAGAGTATTCGTACGCTGTACCTGTATCGTATCTCAGGAAAGCGCAGGGGCCCACACCAGGCATTTTCACTGCAACGGAGGGACCGCCTTTTTCCTGCAGAGACTTGGAAGAGACAGAGAGGGTATCCGTATGCAAGTGTGGAAACTCTTTCCTTGGCATGGCCCCGGTCTTGGCCAGGGGGGTTTGACAGCGGGTGGCAGATTCTATCCCTCCGCTGGCAGCAAGGGAAGAAAAGAAGACGGGAAGAAAAGGATACAGACAGAGAAACGGACAGGAGAACCCATCTTCCATCGGGAACCCGGTTGCCAGGTCACAGGGCAAACGAGAGGAGGGAGGAGGTGCACAGCCGATGCGGTGTCTACCTGTAGCCAGCATTTACCTTACAGAAGGTCCCCTCCCCTCCCCCCTTGCCTTCTGGGATGCGGAACGGAACAGAACCATGCATATTCGCCTCGTGGCCCGTGGCGCCTCCTTATGTAAGTGTGTGTGTGTGTGCGCGCGCGCGCGTGTACACTATGATGTATTTACAGTCGCATGGCACAACATGTCGTCCTTGATGGCACTGCATCGGCGGCTGGTTGGGGCGAGATGAAAAGACTAAAGAAAGATGCGCCAAAGGAGAAGTTTGGAAGTCGAACATGCGATCGGTGTACGTTGGACGTTGGAAACGATCCAGACCTTGTCCCCCCACCCTCTTTTCTATTCTTCGCCCCTGCTGTGATACTGTGTCCAAAGACCACGCCCCGTCTGGCTTGACCTCCCTCTTCACCATGGATTATTTAGACACAGTAAGCTATTGAGTCCGTTTCGTGTTCCACCCACCTTCCAGAAGACTCATCAGACCGATCTATCACTTCGGCTCCAATTCGCAAACAGAAGAGGTAACCAGAGGGTGGGAAAGATCGAGAGAGAACCCAAAACGGAATCCGCAAATCGTCTACACTGCACACACCTAGGTACGGGCAGACGTTTGATCCACGACCACCCCTTCCGTTACCGTCCTAGCCTCGTTGGTCAGTTTTCTATCTTGCTTTTCCTGTTGTGTTTTGTTTTGTTCCCCCAGCACCGAAGCAACGCCCGTTGTTTCTACCCTACGGACACACTGCATCGTACCATACGGACTATACTACGACGCACCTCTTGAAATTCCATCTCATCATCGTCGTCCGTTGCGCCCTTCTGCTCCTCGCTCTCGTCCGCGTCTACGTAGTACGCCGCCGCCATCGTACGTCAAGCCAGTCCTTGTGTCCCTCGGAGCTCTAGGGACAGCTTTGGCTGTCACATCACACCTGGACCGGCCAAAAACCAAGGGCCACATCGCCGCATCTCGCCGCTTCAAGTCAGTATTATTACCTCTTAGATCCCTTCTATCCATTCTCATCCACTACCGCACCCCACGGCTGGACGGTCATGTCCGTGATCGAATCACCAATTTCCCCTTCAAACCGGTCTGCGTGCTCTTGCCGCCTTCTGTCTCTCATCTCTCTGGCTCCCCGGGCCCTCCTGCTGCCCGTGCGGAATTAACTGCTATACCGCACTGTCTTCTTTGTCTGCCACCTCCCTACCTATGTAGCCTGTTCATTTTCATCACTGGGCCTGTTCCCTCTGGAAGTCAACCTCACCACCAATCAAGTAGCTCTCGGCTTCAGAAACAAAGTGACCCGAAACGAAGCCTGCTCCCATGTTGGCTGGTCTTGACAAACATGTTAGGCTGTGCCCGCCCGCCCACCACTCTCTCGGTCAGCGTGTAGCGCCCTTCCAAGTCCCGCGTGCGGTACCTACCTACTGTACCGTTCCCACTCGCTCAATTCCCACTCCCAGTCTCAGTCTCACTCTCTCGCTCTCTCACTGAGCTCTCAGTAGGTACTGAGTACTGATCCCCCACTCCCCTTCCCATCCCCTTCTTCCCTCCCCTCCCCTCCCCTCCCCTCCCCTCCCCTCCTATGCCCCCCCCTCTGATACCCTTTTTTACTTGCAGGGTTCCGTCGTCTACATGTACATCAGCCCCTTGAGGCCTGTGTACTCCGTACCTCCTGTACCTCGCCTTTGCTCTTGTACCTACCCCCTCCCCTTCCTTCTCCTCTACAGTCACTCCATTCGCTGCCCATGTCCCTGATTCTCCTCCTCCACCACTACTACTACCGCTACCACACTCCTCCTCCTCTCCTCCCCTCATCCACGCCCACGCCCTACCTCACCAAAAACCCGCTTTCTCTTCTCTTTTTTTCCCTTCTTTTTTCTTGCGCCTGCCTTCTTATTTGACCACCCGTCTTGCCGTCCGCGCTTCCTCTAACCCTCCTTTTCCCATTAGATGGCCGCTGTCTGCAAGACTTCCCGACCTTCTATCCAAGAGCCATTGTCAAACGAGGCCAGCTCTGATCCTGTACCTCCCACACGCACAACCCACCCCAACCCTACCAGTACCAGTGCCAATCCGCAACCCACTGGCCCTACCACCGCCAACACCACCGCCGGCAGCACTCCTCTTGCTGCGACACCCACCACCACTCCCTCGTCCAATACCAACACAACTACATCATCGACCGATCCCTACGTCGTGTCTCCGGTAAACCGTCCGCATTTTCGCTCCCATCACCACTCGCCCTCAACCAGCTCTTTGCACAAACTGCAACGCTCTGGTGGTCTTTTCGGCTTCGCTGCAGCCGCCATTGACAAGACCCAATCCGCACTCGCCGCCTTTTCCTCGGACCCGTCGATCCGCCAGCGCGCCTCCAATTCCGCATTGGGCAGGGCCTCTTTCACACCCGACTCTGCTTCGGACTACTCTGCCGCCAGCCAAGGCTCGACAGACAAATACCCCCGATACTCGAGTCCTTCCAACTACTCGTCTTCTAGCAGCACTCTCAATCAACTAGAGGGCAAGTATCCTAGCCAGGTATCGCTGGTACAGGATCTACCCTCTCAACCATACACCGAGACAGACCCCAATAGGCCTCTCCCCTACCGACTGCCGAGCATAGAGAGCAAAATGCATCAAACATCCTCGCGGCTTCTCCGCATGACGGATGATGACCGGCCATTCACCAAGGTCAGTAACCTGCCAGGTGGACGCTGCCCGCCGAACCCGCTTGCCCGCCCCCGAATACTCGTGGCCCAAAGCCCTGTCCGTCGTCGGTGAATGCTAACACGGAACAAATGAACAGGACTTCAAGGACCTCTTCTCAACACTCATTGTCAGCCTCCTGCCTTTGTCGGCCCATCGAGTACGGTTAACACGCGTGGAAAACACCTTCCTGTCCGAAGATGCAATCAACAACCTGGGCTCCCTCAAGTTCTCCCAATCGAACCGCATGCCCGATCCCAAGGACTCCTCAAGGATAGTAACCACCACCACCACGACGACATTTTCCATGGCCAAGGACATGGCCCGCTCCATCTGCCAAAAGTTCCTCGAGGCGAGATTCATCGAGTCTGCCGACGGAAAGTACCAGCAGGTGTACAACATGAAGGGCTCCGTGTGGCAGTTGACCCCCAAGGGCGTCACCGTTCTGGATCGCTTCTGCTCCCGCAACGGCATCCAGCAAAAGTCGATAGCCGAACTCGTCGGCTCCACCCTGTCGCAACTCGTCATCCTCGAGCGGGACGGCCAGACGGACAAGCTAATCACGGATCGCGGTACGATTGAGGTTATCTTCAGGAGGTTCATTGGTACACACGGCCCCAACGTCAAATCGAGCGTCAGCTCGGCCGACTCGGATTCCCTGAGCGACTACAAGGACGGCCTTACCGGCGTCAAGATGGCTAGCGAACGTAAAGTGAATGGCAAGACGTACAAGGATACTTTCACCGGCAAGGCTGCTACTGATTGGTTGATGGACTGCTGTACAACCGTAGACAGGCGGGAGACGTACGACATTGCCGCCCTGTTCGTGGAATACGACTTGATGGAGCCCGTCGTACAAGACCGTGCTCACATGGCACAGTACCCCAGCAACAATCTGTTCCAGCCCACCAAGCATGCCATCTACCAACTGACGGCGAAGGGTAAGGATTTGATCAACGGCGTTGGGTCAAGAGGACGGACTTCGGAGAGTGAGGTGGTCATACCGTCTCGGAACGCCATTGCGCGAGACTCCAACACACAGAGGCTCGATAAGATCCTGAACGACGCCGCGCTCCGCCTCCTCTTCAGAGAGAACCTCAGGGAAACGCATTGTGAGGAGAACCTGTCATTCTACCTCGACGTGGATGACTTTGTTCGGAGCTGTCGGGGAGCGATCAGGGTCGCCCAGAAGAATCCCAACGCGAGTTCGATGGACGGCATCAAGGAGATCATGGCGCAGGCCTATGGGATTTATAATGCATTCCTTGCCCCCGGTTCTCCCTGCGAGTTGAACATTGACCATCAACTTCGCAACAACCTGGCCACCCGAATGACCAAGGCCGTCGGCCAAGACGTGGCCATGATCGACACTCTGCAAGAGGTCATGTCGTTGTTTGAGGACGCCCAGAACGCAGTCTTTAAACTGATGGCCAGCGTACGTTTATCATCCCTTGTCTTCGTCATGCATTGAAATTCTTGAACTAATACAGACTTCTTGTCCTTTACGCAGGACTCGGTTCCCAAATTCCTGAGAAGCCCCAAGTACGAGCACACTTTGAAGAACTACGACTTTGACGCAGTTACGGGCGGTCGTGGCCCGGAGCGCAGCACGAGCCGATCGAACCGCAAATGAGTAAAGTCGGTATGAAGCAGTTTCGGAAAGCGAAGAAGAAAACTTTGGTGAAACCCGGTACAACCCGCCGCCCAATTTCACCACAGCACGACCGATTGCATACCTAGAATCGCCTCATCGGCGCAGGCCGCGCAGTCCAAGTTGGCATTTACGGCACTTTACTCGAACCATAATCTTGAGCATAACACGGTGGTCTTTGATTCATTACCAGGCGGTAGGCAGGATCTTTTACTTATTTACCAGATGGCCTCCCCCGCACGGGCCGATTTTGGTCGCCATCTGGGCTATTTTGGAAAAATGAAGGCGTTGGGGGCGCGGACTATTCTTAGAAGGAGACCCTATGTGGCGGCG
This sequence comes from Colletotrichum tanaceti, assembly GCA_005350895.1. Classification (NCBI taxonomy): domain Eukaryota; kingdom Fungi; phylum Ascomycota; class Sordariomycetes; order Glomerellales; family Glomerellaceae; genus Colletotrichum; species Colletotrichum tanaceti. Next base: position 3,302 of record PJEX01000621.1, on the reverse strand, counting down.
AAACTGAGCCCACGGGACACCACGTCACCATCACATGCGGACTTTTGTTGTGTTTTTTCCCTCCTTTTCTCTTTAGTTTGCCTACTCCCCCTCCCTTGTGCTTTAATTTCTCACATCTGTTCGAATTATGATGAGGCTGGTGAGGGCGGACGACCATAGAAGGACGGCCTGAAAGCGCACATCTTGATCATGATCCTTGAGATGGAGTCCACGGCGATCGATGGACAAGCCTGGGGGTCAGAGATGGGAGGGCAGAGGCACTTCGGCTGCTCGCTCGCACGCTGAAAATGGACGTCTCGTAGGCCTTACGATGAGAAGGAAGTAATCGTGAGGGGAAAAAGGGAAATGCACAACAGGAAGGAGAGCGGTCGTGGAGCGGCATGGCTCATTTGTACATATCTCAGAACCTCCCCCCATCGACCCGAGTGGGGGGGAAAAGGCTCGACCTTCCGACATTAACCCTGAATGAGAGGAAAACATTTGAAAGTGGGGTATTCAAGGCCTTGCAGCGCCAGGTATGCTGGTTTAATGATGTGGACCGGCTGTTTGTTGCCTTCTTTGACTAGCCCGTGCGATCATGATGCTGATGTGCAGAATCAATCCCTCAGGACCTGACGACTGGAATGTGCTCCATTACGGGTAACCGGTAGGTGCATTCTCGGCTCCTTGGCGGATCACAACAAACACGGACCGGCAGCTCTCGGCTGGCATTCCCAGCGGCGAGGCCTGAGCTCCCAATTGGGCGCGAGCACTCGTCTTGGTGAACAAAAGCACAGGTAGAGAAATGGTCTAATTTTGGTATGTTCTCAAGACAGTCCAGCTTGAGGGTTTTTTTGCTTCTGATACAAATATACCCTAATACCCGGGATCCAAACAACCCCTGAGCGTCCCATGCCAATGAGTGTTGATAGATGTTGGAGGGGAAGGGGGGTCGGTCGAACCATCAGGATGCGCAAGTGGGCATAAAGAGAGGCTCCCAAACCGCCCTTGCTCTTCTTCCTGGTTTACAGGCTCCTTTCTTTCCTTCCACTCTTCACACACACATACTGCTCTTCTTACATTGACAGGACTCAAAAATTTCGTTTGTTCAGAGGCCCCCCCTCTTCTTTTTTTTCTTCTTTTTTTCTTTTTTTCTTCTTCTTTTTATTTCTGTTTCTTTCACTGGCCCCAGTCACTCATTTCCAGGACGATGAGCCACATCAGAACATCGCAAAGCGCAACGCACCATTTTCCTTGGGTCAGATCATTAACTACTACTACCTAAATATTGCTCGAAACTCTCGGATCTCGGAACCTCGGCTCTCTCCACTGCTCAACTCCTAGCTCTGAATCTCCGCGACGAAGACTGCCAACGACCTCGCCGAAAACACTGGCAAGAGAGACACACACCAGATAGACAGAGATGCAGATCCAGTCGGGCTTCGCGGCCGTTAGCCTCGTCGCCGCCACCGGTACCGTCTCCGCTGCTTTCCTTCCTCGCCACGTCAATAACGGGGCAGGTCACAACGGGACGGGCATTTACACCATCACCAAGGTGTGGGACCGCCCGACGACGTACTGCCGGAGCTGACGACGCTGTACTACACTAACCGCACTTACACCATTCACAAGCCCACGACGTTTATCATCCCGGACTACTCTTGCACTTAGACCTACGTATGTCCTATCCCACCTCTTTTTTTTTCTTCAATATTTTTTTGCCGTCTTTCAAGTGTTCTCATGAAGCATAAGAAACTCCACACGACGGATGGAAGAAGACTGCTAACCCGTCACCACTCCTCCAGACGACCAACTACAAGGACGACTACAAGCCCACCGGCTATGCTCCCCCCAAATCATCCTAGCCAGTCCGTCGCGCCTGCTACTCCGTCCGATGTGCCGACCGGGAACCCTGGAGTCCCTCTGGTCCGGAACGATTCCCGGCATCACGCTCACGGCGCCTGGCTAGTACCCTGGGGCACAGCCGACCATCGTCGTCATCTTTAGTGCCGAGCAGCGCGCCGCCTCTCTTCTGTAAAGCGAAACCCAAAGACAACGCGAACCTTCCGAGCCCTTCTCGGCCTCGTGAACTCTCCTAGCCCCACCCCCGTCGAGGAGGATCGGATCGTACCTCTGCCTGGCCCCGAGACGTTGACCTCGTGTTAATTGGGGAGAGACTCACAAGGGAGCATGGGGCGGGAACCGGGGAATTCGGGAAGGGGAGAGTGTGGGGTGAAGTGAAGCCAGACCTGCTGCGCCTTCTGCACCCCCTCGCTCTTCTCTCCTCGTCCTCAGCTCCTTCTTCGCTTCTTCAACCGTCATCTCTTCCTTTACATGGGATCCGGCGTCTTTGGAAAAGGAGGGGTCCACCTGATGGTTCAACTAGGGGGAAACTGGGAAGGGGGGAGGGTCTTGGATGAAACATCACTGCCTTTGCCAATACGTCTTTGTGTTCCTGTCTTGTCTATTTAGGCGTCCCTTTTTTCCACCCCCGCCGTTGTTATGTTTCACCGCCCTATTATCGCTTCGCCGATATGCCATCAAGGGACCGGAGACATCGCGGGGAATGGAAGCGAGGAGGAGGAGAAGAAGAAGAAGAAGATGATGATGAAGAGCGAGAGACGAGACGAGACGAGACGAGAGAGAAAACAAGAGAGCCCAAAACTATCGCGGTGTTCGCTGGAACCTGGGTGAAAGACCGGGGGAAGGGCGATCCCGCTTCCAGTGGATGAGGGGACGGACAATTCTCCTTTGTGATCGAATCGGTTCTTTGCATTTTTTTTTGGGGGGGGGGGGAGATCATTGCTTTCTCCATAGCATCATTTTTCTGATTCAGGCCCTTTGTTGCCTCACATCTCTTTTATTATTATTACTTTAGAACCTTATAGACTTATCCCGTTTGGTGTGTGTGTGTCACTCGATGGGCCTCGGATTTTACAATTGCCAAAGGCAACCTGCGTGTTTCGGTCCAACGAAGTCCAATGATGATGCCGGCTGGTCGGGTGCAAGGAGGCAATGCTTTTCTCGGCAGCCCCGAGTAAACGTCGTGTGCCGCAACTACACAAACCATGCCGTGACGTAGATTGGACACAACGAACCCATCTATCTGCCCATAGACCAACCCCGCGGACAACAGCAGGCTCTGGGCTTGATGGACAGCCTAAATAGGCGATCGGATTTAGTATTTCCGGGCTTCCTACGCGGTCCTCTCCTTGATCAGCGAGCCGGGGGACCGGGTTTCCCGAAGCGGCTCTCCTCAAGAGTGGCTAGCTTCGTTTCATTAAGTTGGCGTCTACCCAAGGACCCCCCCCCCCCCCCCCCCC
>PJEX01000620.1:0-18326 GCA_005350895.1 Colletotrichum tanaceti | reverse complement strand
TAATTATATAGTATCTAAGTTATAGAGTACCTATAATTAGACTAATTCCCCTTAATTAGAGGGGTCTTAATAGACCTCCTAAATACTCTTAAGCTTGCCTATATCTCTTAGCTTTAGTTATAGCTAGCCTACTAGATCCTAACTAGACCTCTTATCCTCCTTATCTAAGGATAATAATAAGGATAGTAGTAAGGATAATGTAATGCCTCCTAGGTTACTATTAAAGCAGCTAAGGAGGTAGTTACTTAAAGGGGTTTTTTATATATATTATTCACATAGGGTTAGGTAGTGAATTCTAAATTTCCTTACTTTTAAATATAGCACTATTATAAGTACCTATTAAGTACCTATAATACCTAAACCTATAAGTAGGGAATACCTATATAGGTCTAACCTATAAACCTAAACCCAGGCCCACCTAAAAATACCTATAACCCACACCAACCCATAACCTATTTAGGTCCCCACCTAGAACCCATGGGTTAGATAGGTTTAAACCCAAATGGGTACCCGTGGGTTTTTTTAAGTCTAGTCATGGAGTATGTCACTGGCGTACCTGTCAGTAGGGTCCTGAGGGACATTCGCAAGCAACATGCGGACCAGAGGGAGCGAGGGGCTGGCCTCATGGAAGGCCCGGCATCTGACGACAGTCTGCCGCATCACCAGGGACAAGAACACCAAAAGCGCATCCTGGACGGCGAACTCTCGCCGCTCAAGAATCGAGTTGCGGATGCCGTTTGCTTCCTGCTGTCGATTCCCAAACCGCCAGATACCCGCCCCGGACCCGTCGGCGGTGGACGCATCAAGCATTGGACCTTTGGGAGGGACGAATCCGACGCGCCGTACGAGTTTTCAGACGTAGAGCACCTCGAGACCTACGTCAACGAAAAGATATCCGAGGTAACTGTCTCCCCCCCCATTTTTCTATTCTGAAATCTTTTTGGGAAAAGCTGACGTGGAGTTCGTAGACGTTCCCAGATCTGCCGCCCGCCCGATTCGTGCACGAGGGTTTGAGGCTTTGCTACTGCGACCTCAACTTTGACAACTTCTTGTTGGAAGACGCCGAGGACCCGTCAGGAAGGATCATCATCATCGACTTTGAGCACGCCAGCTGGCTGCCGTACAGTTTCTTGACGTGGGAGGCGTGGGACAAGCGAGAGTTTGCTGTGGAAGAGCGCATACGGTCCCGTTGCGGCCTCGAACTCGGCAGAGACAACGTGTATGCCCTCTACGCGCTTCTCCGCCAGCGAGAATGGGATTCTGCCATTACGATTTCTCCTAGCAATTAATACATTGGGGGCGGTCGTCTAGCCAGATATCTGTAAGTCCATCGAGCTAACGGGGAAGGCTTCCTTCAGCCTCTTGTAGTTTCCGTTTGACGGGACCTCCCTGAGTCAGTGACAATTGGCTGCGGCGGGAAACCAGAGCCCCAACACTAGCGAGCGAGTTCGGTAAACAATTACAAGACGTCATCAAACTCGTCAGGTTCTTCTGAGATGCTTTGATGAGGGAGGGAGGGGTAGAGCCGTGTCCAGTAGCAGGTGTACGTTGAACTTTATCCAGGACGGAGACTCTGGACAACAGGACAAGCCACCTGACCAAGTGTCGATACGGATTAATACCTCCCAGTCGTTTTGCAACATCGTCTGTTCTCAATTGTACCAAAAATGATTCTTTGCTCATTCACAACTCCGGTCCCAACCACTGATTAGTCATCTACAAACCGCCCCCCGAAAACAAAATGGGGGAGGAATCAAAACACAGTTCCAGTGGTAAAGCACCTCAGTCGTCATGGTCCTCGTCCGACTCCCCGTGGTCGCTGCCGCTGCCGCTACCGTCGGAGCCGTGCGAGGACCCCCTGTCGCTCTCGTCGCGTTCGTAGCGCTCGCGGTAGCGGTCCTCCTCGGACCCGGACGATGAACGGCGCTCGTGGTGGTGGTGTTCGTGTTCGGAGCCGGACTCGGAGCCGGAGTCGGAGCCGGAGTCTGTGCATGGAGGTTAGCCGCACGCCCTCTTGGGGATCTGGGTTCAGGGGGGGTTGGAGGGAGGGGGTTCAAGAGGGGAAAAGGTATTACCCAGAGCGTTGGCGATGAGGGCGCCTCCGATGGCGCCGGCCGCGAGGCCGCCTGCCACGCCCAGCAACATGTTCCCGCTACCGCCCTTCTTCTTCTTCTTCTTCTTCTTCTTCTCCTCCTCCTCGCCGTAGCCATGCTCGTATGTCTGGCCGTAGAGCTGTCCGTGTGGTTGGCCGTAGGGTTGCGGCTGCTCGTAGCCGTGCTGCTGACTCTGGCCGTGCTGCTGACCGGCGTAGTAATACCCCGCGCCAGCCCCGGCGGCGCCGGCGTACTCACCATACGGTGGCTGCGGAGAGTGACCACCATACCCCGGCTGAGGCGAGTGTCCGCCGTATGATGGCTGGTGTGAAGGGCCCCCTCCGTATCCGGGCTGTGGCGAGTGGCCACCGTACCTCGACGCGTCGCCGTGTCCCCCATACCCGGGCGACGTGGGCGGGGGCGCCTCCCACTGCGAGGCGCCGGTGGCCTGGTTGACGTAGTACCACCGCCGACTGTTCTCGTCCCAGCGCTTCGCCCACCCTCCCGGCAGGCGCGGCGACGGCGGTCGGCCGTAGGCGTCTTGCTGCTGCTGATGATGCTGATACTGCGGGTAAGGGATGGAGTTGGACGGGTCACCGCCAGAAGAGTCACCGTAGCGCCCCGGCTGGGGCGAGGGATACTGAGGCTGGGACCCGTAGGCGCCAGCCGCGGCGCTGGCGGCGACGCCGGCGGCCAGCGAGGTCATGGCGGCGCCCTCGGAGACGGGGTCGGAGTAGGCGGAGCGGGTCGGGTCGCTGGAGCCGAAGGCGGCGGGGTGGTCGCGGCGGTACTCGACGGCGCCGTTCTGGGGACCGCCGGCGTATCCGTCGGGCGGGCGGCCGTCGTAGCCGTCGGGGTGGGCGCCGTGGTTGGTGTAGCCGTAGTCGGCGTGGCCTGCGATCGGCGGTCAGGATCAGAGGCGAGACGAGGCGAGACGGGGGCGCAGAGGCAAGCAGCAGCAAAGCATGTCCCTAGGGCGCTCATTGAAACTCACCTTTGTTGATGATCTCGGGGTCGTCGGGGATGCTGAAGTTGCCCAGCTGCGACGCCAGCTTGGCAACGTCGAAGCTGTCGAAGAACGACATGGTAGCCTTTTTTGCCTTTTTCCTCTTTTGGCGTCTTTTCTCCTTTGCGATAGTGACAGTCTGGGGGGTTTGCAAAGTGGACGGTTTGGGGGTGGATTTCTTTTTTATTACTTTTTCCTCCCTCTCTCTCTCTCCTTTTTTTTTCCTCCTCGGTTTTGTTCGTTCCGGGGGCGTGTCGCGGGGTCAAGTGATGAGGAGTGCAGAGTGACGCGAGACGGGTGACGAGTGAGACAGAAGTCGGGACGACGAGGGGCAGAATGAGGGAAAATCAGACGTGGCCAAGCTCAAGCGGTCCCGCCGACGTGCCGGAGAATTCGTAATGCGGCTTCTTGGGCTGCATAGGCGGCTGCACGCCAGATTGGTCCCCGGGTCGATGGAGTCGATGTCGGTGTGTTTTGTTTGTTTAATAGGGGGGGTGGGGGGGGGGAGTTGAAGACGAAGTGAGTGAGATGCGCATCTTGGAGGTGGGCAATTTAGGTCCATTCCCCATCTGAATGGGCTTCTTTTCCCTCTTTTTTTCTTTTCTTTTCTTCTTTTACGCTAACTGGCTGGAGCGACGCAAGCCTAATATCTCCCAACTCAACCACTCTCTCATGCTTGAGTCCTCATCTCAATCTCATCTCATCTCATCTCATCCATCCATGCCACACGTACCCTTCAGTGAGCTACGGGGACCCCCCATGTTCCGGCTGCCATTGACCCAGCTCAGCCAGCGGGACGGCCCGTCCAGCTCGCAGGGCTGAGGGCCGAGGACTGTGCTGCGCTCATCTCAATTGTCAATTTGTCACTGAAAGAAAGTTGAGCGGCGATGAGTGAGCGAGTGAAGTGTGACAAGTGAGTGAGGGAGGAAGAACCAGGGAAGCATCTCCTTCTCCTCCCACCAGGGTTCAGCTACTACCTCAATTCTACTTTCGTCATACATTACACCGAGGGAGATGGAAACCTATTTTTCTTCTCTTCAGGTAGGCCCAGGGAGCGAACTGTCACGGGAAACGAGGTGTTGTTAATATTACAGATTAAATCTTGAGATGATTATCATCTTGGAGCCGGATCGCCACGTTGCGAGTGAGTCGCGACGTGCACTCCGCCCGTCGCTATGTCGTGTATGCCGCACTGATCGTTACATCAAGACACGCACTCAGTCGTCTGCGGGTGAATCCGCCCTCAGAGGCTTCTGCCCGTAGACAGTATGCCTGCGCAGAATAATTAATTAGCCAGACACACCCCGGAGGAAAACAAATAGAAAGTTGGGGCGTGACGAGAAGGGAAAATAGAGAAGGATTGTTTTCAAAATGAAAATGAATAAAAAAAACGGAAGAAAAAGAAGAAGAAGAAGAAGAAGAAGAAGAAGAAGAAGAAGAAGAAGAAGAAGAAGAAGAAGAAGAAGGAGAACAAAGCGAAAAAGGAATAGGAGAAGAAACAAACCACCCACAAATCCAGCATCGCGTGGAAGGCGCCGCACTTCAGCTCGTGCCGAACGGCGGCCAGCAGCGCCTGCACCTTGTCCTCGGGCCACGCCAGCACGCCGCAGAAGAGCTTCATGGAGAAGCCCTCGAGGCCCTCGAGGATCTGCGCCAGGTTCAGCATGCCCTGGCCCCGCAGGTGCCCGTCCCTGGCCCAGGGGCCGATGGGCGTCTTGAACCTCTGGTGCGACACCCGCCCGAAGCCGCCGTGGGCGCGCACCCAGCCCTCGAGCTGCGGCCCGGGGCAGGGGTCGCGCCCGACCGCCCGGAGCGTCCGCACAAAGGTCTGGTTCCACGCGTACGTGGCGTGCCGCGCCGTGTACGTCCCGTCGTCCGAGTAGTACTCGGTGCTCATGTCCTGAAACTCGGCCCACCCGCCGGGGCTCAGGTGACTGCACATATTCCGTCGGTGAGCGGGATCCCAAATGATTGTGGGTTTTGGGCTTTTTGGGGGGGTGGGGGTGCCATAATCACTCGTAAATGTTCTCAATCAGCCCGGGCCAGTCTGCGATTGAGCCGGCCATGTACCGGCACATGATGTAGTCGAACTTCTTGTGCCCGACCCAGGGGCTCTCGACATCGTCGAACTCGAACTTGACGTTCGAGGGGACCCTGCATCACCCAACAAAAAGGTCAGCCCCGGCCTCCCAAAAAAAAAACCCCTCCAAATTGCCAGTAGCTATGTACACTTACCACTCGGGCTGGACGGCGCTCAAGTCGCTCCCGATGACCTGCTCATGTCGTCAACGCCTACTGCTCCTGCTACGCCACAAGACCCTGACCGAACAGAAAGACCTCCAAACGGGTTCAGTCGGGAAACCCCTTGCTTACCTCTGCGTTCTCGAAAGTGTCACCCATCTCAATAGCCCCTTGGCAAGACACGACAATCATCAGCACTGCGGCAAAGGGGAGGTATCGACGGTCTCGACGAACACCACATCACTCACATACACCGGTGCCCGTCCCGATATCGAGGATTCTGTGCACCTTGTTTCTTTCCAGAGGCGCCAGGTACAGCCTGTCCCCTATCGCCCGGACCATCAGGGCGTGTGCCATGTCGAGACGGCACAACTCGATCTCGTCGTTGGGGAACGCGTAGGCTACCCAGGGAGTGGGTGTCAGTATCAGTAGGCCTGTCTCGGCTCCCACGCGTGTCGGTCGAGAAGTAGGCGTTGGGGGAGGGGAGGGGGCGACAACTCACTCCCGGGCCGGAAGGCGTGGTAGCGCCGGCCGTACTCTTCCGGGTAGTCGACGACGCTCGAGGAGAGAGAACGGGTGTACCTCGTACTAACATACCCAATAATATTATCAATCTGAGGACGGCAAAGTGAGTAGGAGAGAGGAGGGTCACGGGGGTCCACAGTACATTCGATCATCCATGGTAGACTCATCATCCGACTTGGTTGATGTCACTGTCAGCCTGGACTCGTCCGGGTAAGCGGTTTGGGTCTTGACCAACAACAAATCCCTCGTCGACCTCAACAGCCTCATCCGGCTCGTCGGGATGGAGCGCCGCCATGCCCGGAGTATCGGCCATGCTTGCGGGCCCGAGGTGATAACGTAAACCTGATTTGACGAGGCGGACAGTCTCCGTGTAGATGGTAGATGGCAACCAACCCAACAAATAGCGCCCGGAAAGATGAATTACACCCGCGGGGTTTAAATCTCCCAAGATGAACCGGGAGAAGGGGACATGCTCCAGTTTTTGTACCAGTGAGTGATGTATTGGAGGCGCTCGTTGGTGCGAGAGGGGCTGGGATTGGACCCTGGTCGTCGAAACGCCGCGCCTCTCTAACCGCCGTCCCAGCAGGGGGGAGGGCAGAGATCCTGGCGAAATTGAGACCAACAAAGCCATGTCAAATACAGCCAAGCTGCCCGTCGACTTTGTCGGGGTCATGGCTAAACAGAGTTAATGATACCCGTGTATGGATATCTGTCCTCGCTTATGCCTCCATCCCTCTGGTCCCTCCCTAATACGCCACCCGTCAGTCACTCGCATCATGTCAAAAACACCACCAACTGAGCTCTATCCATGTTCTCCATAGCTTCGCCATCCTCAAAACGCTCAATGGAGGCAAACATTCGTTCGATGCAATTCTCGTCATCATCATTCGTAAAAAGTCTCTATCCGTCTTCTCCATAGCCGCGAAAGAGCAATGTAAAAAAGGGGGGGTATAGAGCTGTGAAGCCGACTATGAAACGATGGAGGGAAAAGAGAAGAAGAAAAAAGGGGACACTCGCCTCGCCGGACGAGAATGCAAAACCCTCCAAATCAAACCAGGTAGACAAAACAAAGCCAGAGTCGGAACTCACGACTATATCAAACAAACACAGCCCGAAAGGACAACCAACTTCCTCCCACTTCCCAAAACGCCAAACCCGTTATGCTTATGCTTTTTTTTTAATAAAAAAAGAAGAAAAAAACAGCTTTTTCTTTCCCTCCGCCTCCCGCTCCTGTCCAGCCATGCGATGCAAAGTCTGGAATATGCAATGTTTCCTCCGCAACCCTTTCCTTGTCCTTTTGGTATCCGTAAACCTTCGGACATCTTCATATCCAATCACCCATCACGACTCTCTCTCTCTCCCTCTCTCATTCGTGGGTGCGCTCATTTCTGAGCAATCCGGGCACTGCGCTTGGCAGGCGTGCCGTTGGCGCTCAGGCCCAGTTCCTTCTTCGCCGCCGCAGTCACCTTCTTCGGCTTGCTGACCTTGGCACCGTCCGTCTTCGGTCCGGGGATCCCGGCCTGGCGCGACTTTGTCAACTTGGACGCCGCGGCGGTCGAGCTCGGGTTGCCGTTCGAAGTCTTGGTCGTAGTCTTGGTCGACACCTTGGTCGAGCTCGCCGTCTTGCTCGAAGAAGCCTTGGGTCTGCCCCTCGCCTTACCCACCTGCTTCTCCTCGGCGGGACTCAGAGGCACAAGCAAATGCTCCTCGGCCTGGCTCGTAGCCAGCTGCTCGGCCCACTGGACGCTCTTACCGTCCTTGCGGGCTGCCACAACAGCGCCTCCAGTCTCCTCTGCGGCGGGCACCGTCTTCAAGTACTCCAGCATCTCATCCGCCGACATCGCACTTCCCTTATTGGCGCGAGTGTTCTGGCGGGTCACTACCGTCACGTCCTTTTCTCCGTCTCCACCCCTGACCTTGGCGTATCTCTGGTGCCTAACCGGAATCTTAGTCACGGGAGGCGCCTCTCCGCGCTCGGCGGCGCGCTGGGCCCGGGTCCTGACGCCGGCAACGGGGCCATCATCCCCACTGGGCTTCGCGTCTTCCTTGAGTTTCGCCTTCTCCTCGCCCTCCGGCTTCTCGTTCTCATCGTTGCTTGACTTGCCCGGCTTGTCTCTACGTTGGCGCTTCGCCGGCTGAGCGTTCTTCTCCGGCGATGCATCCCGATCTTGGAGCTCTTCGCCCTTCCTTTTGGCCTTTCTAGGACTCGGGCTGTTGACATCCAACGCTCCGAGAGGTCGGCGAGAACACTCCCGTCGGGCAGAGACAGGACGCTCCGCCGGCGAATTGACCGAGAACGCGGGTGTATCAGCCCAGATGCTCTGGGCGCGCTCTGGCGTGGGCGCAAAGGTAGCCCTGATCGGGGCCGAAGGGAAGGCGGTTGGAGAGAGGGCATGACCCGGAACGGACACGGGAGAAAGGGTTCGGCTGGCGGATTTGGAGGGCTCGGTTGGCTCGGTAGCCTTGGCGGCCTTGCGGGCGGCGTGACGACTCATGAACTCTCTAAGCATGATGAGGTCCGAGTTTTCGTCGTCAAAGGTCGTGGTAGGCGCCTGCTCAAGCATCTGCAGCACGTCCTCTTCCATTTCCTTCGATTCCTCCTCCCTCTGCTCCTTCTGCTCCTTCTGCTCCTCCTCTTGGGTGGTCTGGCCAAGAGGTGACATAGGGGCAGCAGTCTCGGCAGGAGTGATGGAACCAACGATGGCGTCCTCCGCATGTGCCTCCTCCGATGTCTTGTCAGAAGCCTCCGCGGCGGCAAAGAGGGCCACATGCTCGTCCGAAACCTTAAAGCGCACGATCAGGCGGCCACCTTCCCTACTTACCACAACCTTGGCGTCCATCGTCTCCTTGGCCTCTTCAAATACACGGGCGAGGGAAGCGAGGGTCTGAATAGGGGAACCGGGGCGCTCTTGGAACGAGCCAAAGATGTCGGGGTTCTCTCTAACGTCCAAGACAACAGGCGATGGAGACGCCGACCCCATAGGAGAGGCCGACGCCAAAGCCGACGACGGTGACGCCCCGCTGGCAGAGGACGGTGATGCCACGACAGCCGCCGCTGATGCTGAATCGGCCACGAAGGGATTCTGCACCGCGGGGAGCTCAACCGACGAATCGGGAGCACACACCAGCGATCCGGATGCTGGATCTTGAAGATCCTGCACCGCAGGAGCCTGGTCAGAGTCGGTAGCGGGGAGCTCGACCGAAAAATCGGGAGCACACACCAGTGATCCGGATGCTGGATCTTGAAGATCCTGCACCGCGAGAGCTTGGTCGGAGTCGGCAGCGGGAAGGGCGACGGGGAGAGACGCTCTGCGAAGAAGGGAAGTGAGAGAGGGCCGGCGAGCCGCAGGGAGTGATTTGCGCTTCTTGAACGGTGACGTCTGGCTGCGGTCCTTGAAGTAAACGATGGGGCTCGCGGCGGCCTCGGAAGTCTCGTCAAGCGCCTCTTCGGCTTCGTCGACACTGCTGTGAATGATGCTGGGCGAGGAGATGAAGGAAGGCACCTCAAACGTGAAACCGGGTCCGATGGGGGAAGACAGAGGCGAGGATGGCGCGGCCTCGGGTTCTTGGGCGGCAAAGGCGGCGATTTTGGAGCGCAGCGAGTCGAGACCGTGGTCCAAACGGCTCTTCCTGCTGGCGCGGGAATGATAGGTGGCGCTCGAAGGGAAGTGAGGGAGCTTGGCTGTCGGGCTTTGTGGCTCTTCCTCCTCCTCGATGACAGAAAAGTCAGACTCTCCAAAGACGGCGATGGGCTGGCGGACGTTGCGGTGCTTGGGCTGCTCGCGCCCATGGGCCTTGTTCGAATCGCGGATCGCCGTCTCGAGGACCCATTCGAAACTCAGGTCGGGCATGGGGAAAGCAAGCAGAGGCTTCATGATGGCGTGCGTCAACAAGCCGTTGTTATAAGCACGTTTCGGCTCGCCGTCATAATTCCTCTTGCCTCTTGTTGAGGTCATGACCTCACCGTACTTCTCCATGTCCGCCTTGTACTGCTGACGCTGCTCTCGGACACTCGGACCGGCTGGTAGGGCGAAGAGGTCGTTGCGGAGGACACGGCGAGCCTCGATCATGTTAATCACGGGTCTCTCCTCCACTTCCTCATCAAGCCAGTACGGTTCCGAGTAGTCTTCGTCGCATCCTTCCGCCACCCTTTGCCGCTTGCGAGGGCACAGGGCATACGCCAGTTTACCCTTGACGGCGATATGTCGGAACTGAACGGCGGCGTCTAGCTCCTGTATGGCGAGCGACTCGACGACCCGCTTGGCAATGACCTTTTCGAAGATCAAACCGCTTGTCTTCCGTCGCTGCTTGTTTTGTTTTGTGCGCGGGATGCGTGCTGTTCGGCGTGGGAAGTCTGGAACGGGGGACAGTGTGGAGGTGAAGTCGATGCCCTCGAATGACTCGGAATGGAAAGGGCCACTGAAGGGATTAGCCAAGGAACGCCAAGGTGTAGGTCATGAGGGGAAACAAACCAGAGGTTCTTCGCTGTTTCTGAAAGCTTAACAGAGATGAAGATATTGCCCTGAGGCTTTCTGGGCGACGCGACGGTCAAGTCAGACAGCATGGTGATGTCATGCATGGTAGTGTCGGCCTTCAAAGGGGATCCGGACGCAGAACCAGTCTCGTGCGCCTGCTCAGCAAACCTCGAGGGAGACGGGCCAAACAGGCTGCTCAGGTTTGAGGACTCTTCGTCGTAAGTAGAGTCGGAGAGCGACTGGGGAGCGGTGGGGGTCTCGAGCTGCCCCTGGTTCGAATGGGACTGATGGTGAAGAATCTGGGGTGTCGCAGGTGAGACAATTGACATGACCGAGAAGTCGGAGAGTGCCGGCTGTGAAGGGCTGGACTTTGGTGAGAGCGCGCGCGCAAGCTTTGGCGTCGAGGCACTCAAGTGCTGCTTCGGGGTGGAGGCGCTCAAAGGGGTAAAACTTTCGTCGGCGAAAGAGACCTTCTTGGGCGAGGGCGTTCTGGCGCCCGACGGGCCAAAGGATGCGACGTTCCAGGGCGTCGAGAGACTACTCTTGTTCGGTCTGGGAGTCTCTGCCGTGCTGAACTTGATGAAAGGCGAGGCGAGAGACAGCGAGGCGAATTTGGGAGCCTGCTGCTTCTTGGTGGTGGACTTGGACTGGGGCGAGGCAGCGGTCTTGGTTGGCGTGGTGAAGTCGATGGAGAGGGATGACAGGCTGGAGGCCATGCTGCCGTTGGGCTGAGGCGCAAGCTCGAGCGCGGAGAATGCGGCCAAGGCCACCTTAGGGCCGGCTCGGTCGACTGTGCGCAAGGACGGTGGCGTGAGGATGGCGTCGCCCGAAGGCGGGTTAAAGGTCAAACGAGGAATATTCATCGCGTTCAGGGGCGAAACATTGGTCGGATGACACGAGTGGTGCTCTGATGCGACGACGCGGCGCGGAAAGATGCTCTCGGACGTGGTCGCAGAGAAGAATATGGACGGCGCGCGATGCGTGCGATGGCCCAGTTGAGTTGGGGGCGAGAAAAAAGCGTGGAAAGTAAACAAAGGCGCGCAGCCGCACGCGGAAGGGGGGTGGGCACAAGGGCGGCAAAAGAAATGGAACCGAAACGAGCTCCGAGAGAGAGAGAGCACGAGGAGGAAGTGAAGTGCGTCTGCAAGCGTCGTAAGAAAGACAGTCGTGATCAACTCGGGGTACCGTATGCAGATCAGGTACGGTACTTTTGAATTACCTACCTTAGTTTGGATTGCGGCGTCAAACGGCCAGATGTCGCGCGTGTTATGTGATTTGTCGCGGACGCGGAGATTGGTGTGTGTGTGTGGTCGGGGGAAGAAAGGCCTTCCAAGGTACTTGCTAGAAGGTGAGAAATTTGGTGTGGTGGGCTTCTGCTTCCCCGGCGCCCGTGCAACGGGTTTTGTTTACTTTCCAGGCTTCGCCAGCCAATCGGCAGCTCCCGGAGCTTTTGCCCAAGGCACCAAAAGACAGCTCAATCCGGGTACGTACCAGGGGACACACATGGGCGTACGGAGGTCCAGATCCGTGCATTTACCCCCTTCGGCACCGTGTCTTGCCCCCCGAGCGCAAGCCACATTAAGGTACCTAGGTACCTCCCTTGCACCTACAGTATCCGTACTCTATATCCGTACTTTCAGCCAATCGTGCTACTCAGGCATGCCGCGCGAGGCTAAGGCCACGTGATTGGTCAAAAAAAAAAGTTGTTCGGAGACGCATCAAAGCTTTCGCGATTAGATGCGATGCTTCGACAGGTCAACGAACGAGCATTTAGAGGCTTGTTGGCCGACATCGACGACGACGACAACGGCAACTAGGACGACGACGACGACGACGACGACGACGAGCTCCAGAAACGAAGCCATCCCGAGGACTACCGAAGATATAATTGGATGATTGAAGATCGCTAATTAAAACAAAAAAACATCAGTCGCCCATCATGCCTTCAAAACCGAAGCGCTTGCCGCCCGTCAAGAACCTCCGCGTCCGCCAGCCCAACAAGCCCGAGGCCAACCCGTGCATCAATGTCATGACCACCGTCCTCGGTAAGACTCTCTCCCCCCCCTTAGTATCCCCCTTTCCCGTTTGGGAGCCTTGCTTGTCGTGATGCGATCTCGTTACATGTGATGACTCCCATCTACTCCCCTCCGTGCACCCGCGTCGAATCCGTCCCCCCCCCTTGAACCATCCACTGACATCCCCCATCCAGCATGCTGGGCCTCCGCAGGTTACAACACCACCGGCTGCGCCGCTCTTGAGAATGCCCTGCGTAACTGTATGGACCAGCCCAAGCAGCCCAAGAAGCCCTCGTCCACCATCAACTACCACCTCGGCCGCATGTACGACAAGGTCATACCCCATTCCAAGGGCAAGTAAAGCGAAGCCGAAAGTAGAGGAGGGCGAGGATCTCGAGACAAGAGAGGGAATACTTCCAGGCGATGACCCCGATACCCGGAATGCATCGATCACAACATCTCGTCGAACCTGAAGCATGGCTGCCAGGACGCCCAGAGGGGAACCAAATCGGGTGGCATAACGGGTGCCGTAACGGGCAGGTCGAGAACCCGCTGGACAAGGGTCCATCTGGAGATCGACTCGGGGGAGGGGCCCCGTGTCGAGCCAAATGTACAGCTATACCATTATACACGGGACGAGGCGTTCAAGAGGACGGGGTATGTTGTATACTATGTATCATATCCGGCAGCCCAGCCAGGGCTTGCCACAATATAACCAAAATAAAGCGGCCAGTGGACTACATCTGACGGGCCGCCCGTCGCGTCAGACTTCCTTGACCTTGTCAGATCCCCGGGGGCTCGATCCCCTGTGCCTTTCGTGATAGGGTGGGGGCTGTTTCGTTTGTCGGTCAACGTGGAAACAAGGGCGTTGGATATATATATCGAACCTGAGAGACGAGTCCTAATCACGGGACGCGGTTCCTTCAATCTGGCTTTCATCATCAACCTGATGCGGGCCCGTGACATCGGCCATCCCACGCGGTGGGAGCCATAGTACCCAACATGACAAGACAAGTAAACCCAATCACGCCCTACTACGTACTGTTATGGGAAAGGATGATCCCTTACTCGCCAGGAGATGCCAGAGAAGCATATCGACCTCCTCCACGAGAGAAACCTAGCGCTGACCAACTAGCTAGTAAGATTCTCTCCCGACTCTCAATGTCCTGCCACTCACCCACCCGACCACTGACCCCTCAAACCACAGCTTCCTTTCGTCCACTCCGCCACGTCATACTCCTTTTAACGGTCCACCTCCCTTCAGCTGCCAAAAAAAGAAACAAGCTGTCGAGGCAAGGACAGCCATATGCCTCTCTCAAGACTGTCAAAGTTGGGTGTCAAGTCGACATCCCGAGACTTCACGACGCCTCTACAAAGTCAACCCTCATGAAACTTCAAAAGGCAGCCCGCCACAAACTGTCATTGAACATATCACGTCACATTACGACACGTTTCAGCAGTCTGGAACCGTCTGTCCATTCGTCGAATATTCTTTAGCTAGCAAGGTTGAGAGGCCGAATCTCTCACTGTGCCTAGCGAGCGACGCGACGGTAATCTTCATGCCCACCGGCCGGCGAAACAACCCGTCCTTATCTAGATAAGTAAATAAACCCACAATTATCAGGTCCCTCCGCCATCATCAAAGTCGTAAGGATCGGAAGAGGGTCAGTCATTTCATGAGCGTGAACAACCAACAAAAGACGTGATGAAATGCGGGATTCCATCCGGGTGTGTTCAATGGCAACCCCCCCCCCCCAACCCTGTTGAACACAACGCCAGCTGTGCTGGGCGATGCATGAGAGGGAACATTACCCTGGAGCCACATAATCGCTGACCAGAGAAGGAGAGAGAGAGAGAGATGCGTATGCAAATCGTCACCAGAGTCGTTGATCGGGAAATTGGTCTCAAAGGATTTCCAAGAACAAGGTTCCAGGTGACAGAACGCCTCGGCTACAAAACACAGCTCTGGGAGTGTCATGAGGCCAGTACATTTGGTCGTGGTGATGATGCCGTCTAAATTCTCGCGAGTCCGAATGCTTCCTAACCGCAGATGACCGCCACTACCGCTTTCGCCATTGGGATACAAGCGGCCATCCGCCTGATGCGATGCTGAGAGGTATAAAGGAAAGATGAGGGGAAGGAGGCGGAAAAAATAGACAAAGAAAAGAGGTGAAACAAGTCTGCTCCAGACGCCTTGTATGCAAAGAAATGCCCCCCGGTGGGTATATGGGTATGATGCGCCTGGGAAAGTCCTGAAATTCTCCCAAAAGACCTACTTCGACATAGAAATGAGGCGTTCAGGCCGTTTCTCCGACGCAGAAGAGTTCGATCTCGCCAACTCCTCCCGGTACGGTGTTGCGGGCCCCCTCGCGCCACTCGATGAAGGCGATTTGGATGTCGTCGTCGCTAGCGATGGTGACAAAGTCACCGTCCTCGTCCTGGTAGCGCAGTTTGAGCATGCCCTTGCTAATGCTGCTGCTGGTGAACCTTGCGAGCTTGGCGTCGATCCGGTCAATCAGGGATTGGTACGTGATATTGAAGGCAACAACCAGTGTCACATAGTTGCCGCTGTCGACAAAGTTAACCTTGACCTTGAGTTGCGTGGGAATCGGCAGTTCAGGGCTGGCAAGAGGGTTCGTCGAGGAGCCGCTGATGCCACTACCGGGAGCCGGAGACAGCATCGCATTCATGGACGCGGCCGCGTCAATGCTGAGCTGTCTGTCATGAATAGAGCCGGGCGTTCCCTGACGAGGATAGATGGGCTGGGCAGGGAACTGCGACATTGTGCCGCTGTAGCTTCCCGACTGTTGGTGGCCATACTGCCGCTCTCGCTGGGATCCGGGGCTCTGTGTGCTCGTTCGGATGGGCACATCATTCATCCTGGGTGAGCCGGTTTGCGACCGAGGGATGTTGTGATCGTGGGCAGGGTGCAGGTGAGCCGGGATGCCTGGTACGGCGGGGACGGGGGTGCCGCCTTGAGTGCGGCGGATGCCTCCGGGGCCGTTGATATCGGGCGTGCTGTACGATCTACTACGCTGCTGCTGCGCCGCGCTTTGGCTGTTGGACGCCATGGCCGGCAGCGAGGGCCCACGGGGGTTCCTGTGCTGGGATGAGCCGTCTCGGGAGGGAGCGCGGGGCATCGCTGGCGCGGTATATCTCTGGTTGGGATCCTCCCACCCCGACCCAGGCTGCGGAGTAAGGGACTTGGGGAATTGGTATCCAGTGTTGGGGAACATGCCGCTTGCTGCGCTCGTGCGCGAGGAGGCGGGCGATTCGGCCACTGGGGAGAAGTATGAGTCGCCACCACGAGCGCCGGGCGAAGACGCGCCGGCGGGAGGCATCTGGGTCGTGAGACTCAAGGGCGCAGGAGGTTGAGGGAGCGCGAATCGGGGCGGCGGCGCCCTCACCATGCCAGCAAGGCTCTCGTTCGTCGCGGCACGTTGCCGCAGATTCGTGCTCGACGCGTTGCGAGGCAACATGCTGCCACCGTTAGACTGCGTCGGCACCGGGAACTGGGCAGGAGCCGAGGCTGCCGGCCACAGCTCGTCGTCATCGTCGTCCTGCTGGTTGAGATACGGGTTCTCGAGCTTGCCGGCATTTTCGCGGGTCCAGGCAAAGTCGGGTGCTGCCTGATCAGGGCTAGCCGAAGCCTTGGGCGCGTTATCCTTACGTTGCGCCTCAAGGGCAATGGCCCATTTCTTCATCTGCTCCTCGTTGGTGTACTTGATCATGAAGTTCTCCACGCCAGGGTCGCCCTTCCACCAGATCTGAACGCTGTAGGAACCTGCGGTTTGATTAGTGCCAGTGCCGGTGCCGAAGGCGTGCACAGATGGTTTCCGGTGCTTACCAGGCTTTGCGAGCGAGACCACGTCAGTGACATTGGTCATGAAGATCCGGCCCTTGAGCTGAAGCCTGGCATTCTTGTTTCTGATTCTGGGGCCGGTCGATCTGGTCTTGTCCTTCTTGTCCTTGCTCTTGTTGGCTGAGATCTCCTTACAGCAAAGTAAGATGCATTCGAAAAGATAGATCTCGTACTGTTAACATTAGCACGAGGCTCCACACAATAGGGGGGGGGGGGGGTGGTAAAGGGGAGGGTGGCAGCCTCTGGAGTACTCACGTCCTTCTCTTGTTCGCTCTTGCCCGTGACGACAGTGTAGACGCCATGCATCAACAAACGGCCAAACTGTTCCACTCGGTGGTTCTTCCAGTCGTCCACGCGGTTTCGCAAATCCTCCAGAGCCTCGTCCAAGAGATCGCGGTTAACCTCCTCGTTGGCTTTAGAGAGCACGCGTTCCGCGGCTTCGATGCCGGCTGCCAGATCGGCCTTGATGTCCTCGTCATCGCTCTTCTTCATTAGGTCCTTCAGCAGCAACGGGTACTTGACGAGTCGCTGCATGGGCTTGAGCAGAAAACCGTCCAAGGTGTTGAAGTCGGCGGCGACGGGATGCCCGCTGGCCTTGATCTGGTCAAAGACCTGGTTGGCGACCTGGGCGGCCTTGCGCTGGTTGGCGATAAAGGGCCTGTAGATGTCGAAGGCGTCTTCGTATGTAGCAAACGGAGACCCCCATTGCTGCACCTGTTTGGGCATGGAGTTGGTGGTCTCCACGCGGATCAAGAACCTGCGCTGAAAGTCGAGAATAGCGTTGATGTTGAGGAAGATCTGGTGGATCGTGTCGCCGGTGATGATTCCCTTGGTCTCCAAGCTGCTCTTGAGGTCGTAGAGGTTCTCCAGATCCTGCACATATTTGCGCTCCGTGTCGACCAGCTCCTTCACGATGTGATCCCGATAGCTCAGCTTGGAGCCTGGTTCGATGGGCAAGTCATCGTCGGGGTAAGGTTGCAGCTGCAGCAGGAGACCTCTCTGCTCGGCAATGTCAAGGACGTAGTTCACTACTTGTGTTGTCTGTGACGAGGTTAGACAAGTCGGGGAGCATGGTGTTTCGAACGACCCGGGCCGCGAGTACGGAGAAGAGCAGCGGCTTCACGTACCTTGACAAAACCGGTTGTGTCGTTACCAAGCACGTCGCTGATGACGAAGCATTCTGCCGAGGGGATGCCCAGGTCCTTCAAGCATGCCTGGATGAACTTGAAAAGGGCGATTTTTGCCTTTTTGCTGTCGTTGGCGTTGGCGTTGGCCTCCTCGATCTCGAGCGGCTTCTCGGGCTGCAGGACGTTGTAGATGTCTAGGAGCGGGTATCCGGTACGGAAGAGGCTCCACAATGACTCGACGGGATCGTTGGGATCGAGCTGTTGCAGATAGGGGTCGAAGTTGGGGACCTGTGATAGGCGCAGCTTCAAGGACATGCAGATTTGGTAGAGGGAGCGCGAAGCATCAGCCTTTTGGTTGATGATGTTGGCAGTCGCGACGACGGGGCCGCCATTTTGCGGTTGCGTGATTGTGGAGGCAGTGTTGAAGGAGGCTAGCGAGCCGGATGACGAGGTGAAGACTGTCGAGCCGGAAAGCTGGCTGGCGCGGGGCGCATTACTCATGGTATTGGTGAGGCCGCCAATTCCGTTGGATTGCTGGAAAATAGTAGCCGTATTGGTTCTCAGGAGGGGGGCATGAGCCATGACGTCCTAACCCATCCGCCAAAGGAGGGAGGAGGTGAGGACTCGGTCGGACGACGAGAGTGTCGGGAAGATTGTTGACTGTCTCGAGCGGGTATCGTGGCAGGGTTTCGAGGCGAGGCGAGGCGGTGGAGGAAAAGCGGTGGAAAATCGATGAAGCGCTTTCCTGTTCCAAGTCGAAGAAGACAGGGTCACGTCATCCAGCGCTAGGGGTTCTCGAAAGTCGGTCTGGTCGTGGTCGAGTGAGCTCGAGAATCGAAAGGTGGTATTCGGTAGCTGGGGCGGAAGGCGACGACGATGTAGCGGTCGTCGTGGTCGGTTTCGGGGGAGGTTCTTGAGGGGAATTTTGACGCCGTCGCGACGAAAGGGGAGAGAGAGAGGAGGAAAGGGGGGGGGGGGGGTA
>PJEX01000618.1:0-18452 GCA_005350895.1 Colletotrichum tanaceti | reverse complement strand
ATAGTTTTACTTATAGTCTATATTCTACTTATACTACTTAAGAAGCATTCTAATACTATAGTTATAGGGTAGTAGTAGATAGAGAGTACTAAAAGTCTTATCTAAAATTAACTATCTAATCTTTTTATCTAAAATATTATACCTAGTGTACTTTTGTAATAAGAATTTTCCTAACCTAAAAAACCTATACTAGCCTTAGTGTGTAGGTATAGGGAATTATTAAACCTATACCTAAATTTTTTTAAACCTATATAACCTAAAACCTAGATACCTATACCTATAGGTTAGAAAATAACCTAACCTAAATCTTTAGGTACCTGTAGGTCCCTATAGGTTAGGTATTTTTATGTCTAACTAGCGCTAGTAGGTTAACTAACTGATTGTCTGATTAGCCTACAGGCGTATATACTACTTCCTAATTATATATCTACTAGTTATAGTTATCTTAATCTACTCCTATCTTAGCCCCCTTCTACTTCTAATTATAATTATTTTCTCACTTTAACTACTTTAAAGATAGTATAGCCTCCCCCCCCCCTAAGCCCCCCCTATTTCTTATATATTTGTAACCTATTTCTCACTTACTTAGATTAGTTTAGTAAAACTTACTATGTTACGTCTTTCTATAAGCTACTTATGCAGGAATTAGTGTTCTATTTAGAGTTAATTCGTCTTAAAATAGGTCTTTTAGGGTCTACTTATCTAGAGACTAGGTCTGTGACAATAGAATAAGCTCTATCTTCCCCTATATGTTTAGTGATTAGACGTTTGATTTATTAAGTGACCCTACGTTTCCTAATCTATGCTTCTAAAAATAGAGGTATTTATATAGAGAGCAATATATGTAGCGAGCAATATATATAGAGAGCACCACGCCTAGAGGGCGCTATAGAGGCGCTTAGAGATAGGAAATAAGTAGACTAAATCTGTTAGATTAGCAAGGGTTACCGTAATAGGTTAACTGTGTGTAAACTGAGTACAATGCATGTCTAACTATTCTTGTGTACTGTAGCTGCATCCTGCCGCCTGACTGGGCCTTTAGCAGCCCCTTTCCTAGGCGCCTTAGGCTACTATTGTTGAAACTAAGGTATGTGTTAAAAGTGACAGGGATATCGCTGGTGCGTTAATTGTGCGTGTATTGTGTGTTCTGTCTCTGTAACTATTGTGGCACAGCCGAGACAATTACTAAGGCCTTTTAGAACCCCTTTTCTAGGAGCCTAAGGCTACTACTAATCTAGTTACCTAGGGTTAAAGCCTGTATTAATTGTGTCAAAAATGACGGGGATATAGAAAGTGCGTTACAGGTAGTCATGCGTATATTGTGACACAGTCAATATGAGCCAGTATTAGGTTTAGGGGCCAAGATCTAGGCACTAGGTAACAAGTGGGCTTAGCAGCCCTTAAGGGGCTAGTAGTCAAGCGAATCCTGAAGTACGTACCTAGGTTACGTGACGTCGGACGGAGCCGGGCCGAGGCTGGGCCGACGGTATGTGTACTAGGCCAAGTTCCTTATATACAGTATATTTTTAAAACAAGCTACTATACTAAGTCAACAATACAAGAATCGGGTATAGTTCTTATATTAGGCTATTTACTGCTCATTTTTTCATACATTATATACTTAATCTTAATTTCTAGATCTAACAGATTCTACACTAGTTGAATTAGCGTTCTCTAACATGGTTCCTTATATAATCCATTATACATAGAGTAAGTTAGCTAGCATAGTAAGTTAGCTATCTTTAACTCTAATAATAATGTTAATAGCTTATAGATATTAGAAATATATACACACTAAGTCCTTTTAGCTAAAGAGCTTACAGCGGTATTAGTAAGTGTAGCTCTTTTCAGGCAATTAGAGGGGTCTAGAATCTATAATCTCTAAAGGACGTCCTCGACTGGCCGGCATTCTTGGGTTGTACTCAAAGGGATATGACGATTTCTTTTGGCTAAATTGCAGATCGTTTCCTCCTGCTCTTGACGCAAGCCTGATGCTGGCAACAAACCATTCGTAAGTCTCCATTAGGGGGCACAAGCGCATCAGTAGAGGCTTAGCGTCGTGTTGAGTGTTACACCGAATCCACGCAAGAGTCAGCGTTTTGTCTCGTGATTCCGTGAACTAGCCCCGAACATCCATGTTTCTCCGCAATTTGACTACCCCAGAGAGGGACCGGCATTACGACAATGGTGAACATCCCAGCTTTGGACGGTTGGATTGCGGGGAAGTCGCGGCCGGTGAGTGGGCTAGGGGACGATGCGGCCGAGTCAGCAGATTGCAGAACATGGGCTTGGCTGGCACTCGCGTCAGCTCTTGTTATTGTCCAACTTCTTCTTTGAGAGAGCTCCGTGGCTAGCCAAGACGGAAGCCGTTGCTGCACGTGTCTTTGGTCCGAGGCTTCTCAGCCGGCGTGGGCAGTGACTCCGAGACTCGCATGCCAGAAGAGAAGTCGTCGGCAATGGGCAGCATGACGTCGAACGGGGAGGCATGGAAGCCGACTACCAGTCCTTGGCACCGGATCTCACATGGCATCAACTTGAATGGCTTGCTGCATCTCATTTCTCAGTTCCAGTATTAGTGCATGTAGTGGAGAATGTTCCAGACGCGGTCCTCTCATATTATCGGATGACTGGACTGGGTCGCTGGGCAGAAAGAATTCAAGGTTGGAAGTGGGCTTGAACCACTCAGATGAGATTCCGTACGATAAGGTCCTCGTTGTATCGCAGCAATGATGTGCCGAGGGGAGCAACCCACGCGGTCGAATAGGATTGGACTTGGCTGCACTATTTAGGAAATGTATCCAATCTCTCCCTCTCTGACTAAGAAACTCTGTCACTTTTAAACTTGTCATCGCTCGGGCCACAGCCGCTTTGAAGCATAATCAGACCGACTGCGACGGAGAACCATTTTTATTGTCTTGGATGGTGCAACCGTTTGAAAAGGTTATTATTCCTTACCTCTTCCCTTGCGACTTGTGATAGCACGTAGTGGCTGCCCCCCTAGCTCCTTTCGGTTGGAATGTTCTATAAAAGTCATCTTACTACGAACAACTAGCATAATTAACCTAGCTAAGCTGTAATGACAAAAGAGAAAGAGGGTTTTTGGTGGTGTGAGTGAGTATGTTTGTTTGTTCAGTCAGGTTCTAAAAGATGGAATCCGATAGAGCAAAAGCAGAATGCGCCGAGGGGGAATCGAACCCCCGGCTCCCCGACGCTGCTTGATGGCAACGGAGAATTTTACCACTAAACCATCGGCGCTGTGGACGGCTATGTTGTATTTGATGTCCATGACCCCAATTCCACATGCTGCGTAGCAGCTAGGCCGTAATGACTTCCAACCCCTGCAAAAGTAAGGACTCTTAAGGCGCTGGTGTGCTGTACTGTTTTTCAAGGCGGAGGATTATCTATTTTCAGTAACGCTTACTACTTACCACTCGAGTCTGACACATCTTGGAACGCATTTATTCAACTCGTCATGTACCAGTACAGGTGTGGTTAATCATGATTCGGCATAAGGCTATATACATAGCGACTGAAAGCAAAAAAGGTAGAGGAATGTGTATGAAAAGATGTGACTAAGACTTCTGTCCCGAGAAGACTATGCGCTCGAAGTGTGTACATCCGGTTGGGCGCATTTGGTTGACACGACGATGCCCTTGAAACTCCTGCTGGAGATGCTTTATCCAGAGCAAACACCGGACTTTGAGGGCTCGCAGCCGCCGGCGCATCCATTGTACATCTGACACTTGACCTTGGCATCGGTGCAAACGTTCTTGAGAGTGGCGGTATCGCCATAGTTGGAGTTGATACCAACAATCTCGCCGCCTCCGTACGCCGTGACGCCTTCGACGTAGACGTTTCGCTTGCACTGGCTGCTGCACTGTTTGGGAAAGAGTCAGATCCAGCGTCAAGGGCTCGGCTGGTAGGGGTACAGGGTTGACTCACGTTGCCGCAAGAACGGTAGACCTTGCCATATTCCTTGGCGTAGAAGTTGATGATCTACGACACAAAACCCAGTAAGCACTGCAAACAGTGATGACATAGAAGTGAACAAAAAAAAAATGGATCAACTTACGTTCACGGTACCACAGCCGTTGTGCTGGACAATCTTGTCCCCGGCCTTGTAGGCACCGCCGCCGATGATCCATGTCTGATCTCCAGCCTTGTCGTTCTTCTGCACCGGGGGGGTCAGCTATCCAATAATCCAAGTACACAAATGCTTATCATGCAAGTGGCTGCTCACAATCGAGATGGCATCTTCGCACACGTCCTCGAACCAGACAAACTCCAGGGTGCAAGGCCCATCACAGTAAACGCCCTCTTTCTGGTTCTTGCCAATGATGGCGTTCTTTAGAGTGGCTCCACGACGGAGAAGGAAGACGGCATCAGCCTGGCCTACATAGTTGTTTCAAACGTCAGCTGGGCACTGGCCCCTTTCTCATTGAATGACAAGGACCGGAAAAGCTGCCTCACCTCCTTCGCCACTGGTGCAGGCGCCGGAGCCACGGTCGAACCTAGCCCAGCCACCATCGTAGACCTCGCCGGCCTTGATCTCGATGTACTTGCTGTTGGTCTT
Source organism: Colletotrichum tanaceti (assembly GCA_005350895.1). Lineage (NCBI taxonomy): Eukaryota > Fungi > Ascomycota > Sordariomycetes > Glomerellales > Glomerellaceae > Colletotrichum > Colletotrichum tanaceti. Next base: position 13,879 of record PJEX01000618.1, on the reverse strand, counting down.
CGTGCTTGTGGCTGTAGGAACACCGCCTTCGTATCCGAGGCAGGCGAGGGTGCTAGGCAGAGCCGCCAGCATTGCGATGATGCCGGTTTTGGAGAAGTACATGATGGCGAAATGTTCTTGGTGATCAAAAGGTCTTATCGAAAGAGTGTAGCGGAATACTTTCTGGCTTGAATCGCTTTGCTCGATGCCGCTCCCAGCACAAGGGCTCACCAGACGAGGGTCCTGCCTCACATTTATATGCTTGATCGCATTGGAAAACTCCATGATACATCTCGGAATAGCCATGGATGTAACCAGGGCTTGCATTTAATTACTATTGGTGGACTTGTGGTGGTGATTCGTGAAGGATGCAGATTGATTCTCTGGAAGCTCATGGCTCATGGACATCCTCGAACATGTTCTCCGGATGTTACGTTGATGGAAATCACGGCCAGCAGAACCACCTTGGCTGTATATGCGACCCAATCGTATCGCTATATTACCTATCAGATACTGTGATTTTGAGATGTATCATATAAACACACGGTTGATATCGGCCATCGCAAGGGGGGTGGGGATCAGAAGGAACTTCAAAGGAAGGGCTAGGGGGTTACATATTTCCCTTCAATGGCAATCTCCTGCCGTTCGCTCTACATGCTTCCAGTATGGACCATGGTATTCCCGAGCAGCCACCCCAGGTTCCAACCATGGCATTGGTAAACAGGTCACATTATCGGGTTGATAGTGCCAAGAACAAGCTTATGGACGGAGAAATTGCACGTAGCCAGACGCCCCAGGCCCCCAGTCTGGATCCCCCGCTCCAGCATATTCCCCCAGTAAGATCGCCTCAAAAGCTGTTCGTTCGAATTCCATTGCTGGGGCACTATCGCGTGTTTATCGCTGCCGGTTGTCGGGGTCTGGAGAACCCCGACAGCCAGAAGGAAGCATTGCAGGTCCGTTGAAGAGCAGCAAGGATCCCATCGCGTGGGCTGCCCGTATTTCACTTTGGCGCGCGAATGCTTGCGCAGAGTGCGTCTGGTGAGGCGTTCGTTTTTCTGCAAGAGTTGAACATGACTGCAACCTTATGCACTCCACTCTGGGTTTTCAAGTGCCGGCAGGCCATGGTCTCACAAGCTGCGGGCCTTTGCTCTCCGAAAACTTGGCGCATCTGTGATTAGGATGTCCGTACCAGCGCTTTCTTTACGTAGTAACGTAGCATAGAAGCTCAAGGTGCGCTAGCCGTGCCTAAAGTTGTCATCTTGTCATAGGTAATTACAACTAAACCAAACCTCAAGCCACTACGGGTTTGAAAACAGAGACAAACCACTGATAATGCCCATTTGAAACTCTACTTGAAAAAGTAGATCTTCTCAACTGCCTACAGAGAAACGGCCCTACCAGCGACTTCGCCCTAGCGCCGCCCTCTTGCTGGGTAGGATCATTCTCACAACACAGAAGCGGTTCACTTTGTACCAATTTTGAAATCATATCAACCCAATTCCACAAAGACCCAACGTTGGAACAGACTCCATTCAATCTTAATTACCCCACATTACTAAATCGAAGGGCAACGAGTTGGACGGGGACATATGGCCAAATGCCAGTCATAATTATCGTTTTCAAGCAGAAATGTCCGTGTGAAACGCTGCCGTAGAAAGCAACAATCTGTGAAGAAAGGGGGACAAGTTGACTGTGCATTGTGAGCCAACTTGACCTTGTAAGTCCCTGCGATTGTTGAAGAGCTCACGCAAATTGGAGGGTTGGCTGGATCCTAGCACTTTCATGTTGTTGCGGCTTTCAGGCAATAGTCACGACTTGACCTTTTCCTCCAGTTCTAGTTCTGTCTTGTTTCTTCTTCCTCTGGTACGATTATCTGTCACGTATAATGTCTTTGCGGTATCTACTAGAGACGAACTCGGAAATATTCAGGTCCCAAAGGAATCCCTAAGTTTAATGAAATAATATTGACACAAAATAAAACTTATTATTTTAATCAAGACTAGAATGCCCCAGTCATTCGATGGGTATCTTTCTATTTTGATCAACGTTCGACGCACATATCACATCTATATGTACAAACTTCATCTCTAATTTGGTTTCGTTCCGTTGGTCGATACACCCTCCCTGGGCCAAAACATTGTCCCGTCGCCGCGCAGGACTAAGCAGATCAGCCGGCACAGGCCGCAAGACTTTTTATGCCACACACTAATACCCTCACCCGCGCCCAGTGTGATCATGCTGGCCTGTAGATACTCTGAACTGCGCTGGGAGATCCTTACGATACGGTACATCTACCCCTGAGGCATCCACAAGTCACAACAGCTCTATCTGAAGCACCGGAACGAACCTATTAGTCGAGCTGTGTCAGACGTAACGAGTTTCTTAACTTTCTTTCGTGAATGATCGCCGATAGTCTACCTGCGTGACCTCACAAGGGCGGACTAGGCTGTGTGCCTCCTTTTACCCTGGACATGCTAGCATTGTAATTGCAGTAGATAGGCAAAGTGGAAACGAATGGATGGTTATGCCTATTGCTTCAAAGCTCATAGGGTTGGATCTAGTCTGTTGGCACTGCTTCCCTGCTGCACAACCATCACTGCTGTACTGCACACGACACATTTGGGTTGTCTTTTAGAAGTTATTTGCCTCTCACTCCTGCATTATCTATCTGTATCAAATTCTATGTTCAAGCCGTTTTGCAAAACACTTTACGAGGTTGCCATGCAGTGCATGGAATCTTGGCCCGATGGCTTCGCGCCGGCAACAACAGAAGGTTGAGAGCCAGTTGCGACTCCTCAAGGCACTCGCGAAAATCGGGGTTCTCGTGGTTCTGCCTTAGCATGGGTGGGCAACCATGAGGACCAGTCGATGAGTCGAGCCTCTACATGAGCACGGCGTTAAGAAGCATCCCCATATGATGCCCCATAGGCGTTATCAATACAATCAGAGAAAGAGGATAGAAGTACAGTGGACTGGAATGGGCCGCATGATCACGAGGATCCGACTGGCAGGTCGACGGAACCGAAGTGGGTTCGATTTGTGTTTGTGAGTATGATGACGTCCAGCGTTCAGCCAACACTCTCAATTCATTTTGCAGTTACTGATTCAACTTGTTCTAGAGAAGCTGCTTCTTTGCTGCCTGTTCCAGCTGTGGCAGGAAGCCTTGAGAAAAATTCAGCCACAAAAATGTTGCAACACCTCATACTGTGGTCATCCTCAATTTGGGTTCCTCACTTGGTCTAGCAAAAGTGTTTTGACAAACGGAAAGGAAATCAAGGGGTCGTGCTTGTTAAAACTGTACGTTGACAAGACCATCGGGTAGCTCATGACCCAAGGTCTAGAGATGGTAACCAACCCTTATCGATTCTTTACCCCTTTTGAGTTCATACAACCTTTCAACTGGTGTCTGGGGAATTATGTGTGGAAGTCTCGGCACCAAGACCATGGATAATTGTTACGCAGAAGAGCAAGTGACGATGAATCATACGTGTAATTTACAGGAAGTAAGGCACAGTCTCAACATGACCTTTGTTTCGACTTCAGTATATGCCTTTATTTCGGCTTCAGTAGATGAATGTCTGGGTACTCTTGGGAGCGGCGTATGAGTTCGGTGCGTCCCGAAATCAGGCCCCTCGTCATCTTGAAACAAGGTCAACTTCACGTTCAACAATTTGTCAGCCACACGTTTACGAGCACGACATACCATCAATAATTCAGCTCAAAAATCGTATCGGAAACGTAAAATCAGACTTGTTTTCGATAAGTATACCTTTTGCTACAAACTCGTCTCTACCATAAACTGGCATTACTATAGTCTATGCATCGCCGCTGGTATTTCCCGCCTCACGATTCAACGACCGAACCTCGTCCAGGAGACAATACGGATGTCTCTCCCCCAGGAGAATTTCTTCTCTCACAGTATCCTTCCAGCTGTTGCCGCCTGGAAGGATGGTTGTTCGATCTCTTGAACCCCCTCGCCAGTTTATGACCAGTTGACAAAGGCTGGCAAGGATGAGGGGCAGATTGATGGCTGTAGACGTGATATTGCCCTGTCTCTGATGCGGTTACCAAGGCATTCGTTGTTTGACCTACACTTTGTAAACTCATGGGAAAAGGGGGCGAACTTGGAACGTCTTTTCCCATCAGTGCGACTACACGGCTGTCGCCACGCCCCCCCCCTCCCCCCCCCTCCCTTTCCCAATATCACGCTGCTTTTCGGAGCGACGTCACAATACTCATCACTGCAGTACTTCCGCTGTACAACAACGCGCGGAATTCTCGTCAGCCTCGTGCTTCCGAGGAGTTGCCCGTTGAGGACGCCTCGCCGCTCGGAGGGGGGGCAAAGGGGGGGGCAAAGTCCACATCCAACGACACCCAGCTGAGACTGTGCAACCTCCCTGGTGATTCTCGCGCGTCCAGCTGATCAAAGCACAACTTAGGTCGTGACAAATCACAAGGCTGTATTTCCCAATCACAGAGGTGCCTCTCATGCTCCTCAAACCCTCCGAATGTTTCCTGCACGACTGTGGTGGCAGCCCAGAGGGAGAGGGGCTATCCCGTTCAGAAAGTCAGGGGATAATCACACCCGGCAGCCTTCGGGGTCTGTGTTGGGAGCAGGACTTCCCATTCATGGATGTCAAAACAAGATGCGGATACAACCTGTTTGGCGATACGAGACGGCAGCGGCTCCCCAGCCCCAAGGGGACGCGTCAAGAGTCCCCGCTCTGGAGACTACATACAGCTCTAGCCTCTGAGACATCCATCCACACCGCTTGGCCGCGAGATGCGAGTCACATGGCAAGTCGGAACCCCCCCCCCCTTGGGCATGTCAGCAAACGGGCGTCGTGCCAGTGACCGGATCATAGCCGCTGCCCAGCCCATCTAGTTTCCCCAGGGCTTTGGTATTGTGGCTTGAACTGCTAGTTGGCAGCTACCACCGCCGTGATTGGGCAACATCAATCTTTCTCACGCATCAAACAGGCTTCAAGGTGGCTAACGTCGAGACTAACGAGAATGATATCAAAGGAAAGGCCGTCCGGCACACTGCAGCGCACCGGAACCTAACGTACAGTAGCAAACCACGTTGTCGAACTGCTAGTCGAAACCCAGCAAGTTCAAGATGATGGGAGATGACGGGAACTAGGCTCTTTCGTATGGGCATCATCGGCCGTTGTCGCCGGGTCCCCCCCCCAAATGTCAAAACGAAGGTCAGGCGCGCCAGAAGTCGTCGGGGAGGTATTAACGATATGTCCTCAAGTCACGCCAGGTTCTTTGCATTCCGATCAGCAGATCACTCTTATCCACAACAGGCGGCTAGGCAATCGGCAAATATCTCGGAAGCCAGAAACTTAGACGCGTGGTCCTCGACCCCGGAATGATATGGCTGGACGGGAATGCCCCTCGGCCGCCACGGGAAGAGTGGATATGTCTGAAAAGATTGGGTTCAGGGCGTATCCAACGCTCTCTCGAATTCTCGAATTACCTACGCCTCTCGAGGTCGAGTGTGGGCAGCATCCGAGACTACCGGGGCCAGCGCCACACGAGAAATGAAGGGCAGGATGCAGGATGCGTGCCAGAAGCGGACTGAATCGTGCCGTAAAGGATGGGTGGGTGGGGGATCATGGGGTTCAGGATGATGTGCCAAAGATACCTACCTATCTACCTACGGATAGAGGAAGACGATCTTTTCGTCCAAGTGGGTGTGCGGAGGGCGACTACCGGTACTGATGAGACGGCGCCATGCTTAGCCTGTTTCCTTGTTCGGGGCGCACCACATCAACGCCAGGCCCCAGGCCCCAGGCTTCCCCCCCCAGTGCCCCAGTGCCACAGCATCGACCTGTCCGAAAGTGTCGGCTCGGGATTACTCTGAAGCATAAGGCAGTGGCCGGGCCGTCTCATTCGCTCATCGTGAGCAACCGGAGCTCGGAATGGCAGTTGGGGGATGACAAGGGGTCGTGGTGATCCCACTCGGGGGGTCAATGTTTGGAGGTGGGGGATCCGGGAAAAGAAGAAAGGCGCAGCAACTCAAGACGAGCCAACGTCAGCTCACTCACCTCACTCACCTCACTCTCCTCCTCTCCTCCTCACCAGCTTTCTAGCTCCGACCCAAGGCGGTGGATCTGCTAGGCCCGACATGGCGCCAGTGTACGGTTGGGGGCAAGTCACGCGGGACTCGTAGTCTAGCACCAAATGGCTATGCGAGAAGTTCTTGGATGATATCGGCCCCGTTGACAGAAGATCGAGGGCGGGGCGTCGGGGAACGAGCATATGAGTGATGATGGTGTGGAGGATCGGGAATGGTGTGTGGAGACATGCCTCGATTTGCCTTGGATCCTTCACAAGCGGCCGCCGTGGTGACCGCCGCCGTGGTGACCGCCGCCGTGGCCGCCGCCGCCGCCGCCGCTTGGTACCGAACGATTGAGGAGTAGTGATTGGGAGAACATGTAAACGCTGCGGTTCCAACCTGGCTTCTCTGGTTGGCGAAGTATGCTTGACTGGCCGCATCTCCCGCCGGAAAGGAAGCGAATCATGGGGCCAAGTCAAATAATGAAACCCGAGAAAGTGCTGTGGTTGCAACGTCGGGTTGGATGACCGGGAGGCGGCTGCGAACTGCTGCGAGTGACACTGGTCGCTTACATGTCCCTGTTGACATCCACGAGTTCAAAAGAGTCGGTTGGTCACCAGGAACAAGATTGGGTAGCAGAACAAAGCAGGCCGGTTCGAAGCCACTCGATGTGGAAACGCCACAGTTGAGGAGGAGCCTCAACAGCCATTTTACTTGGTTGTATGGGAGGACAAGGGCTGTCTGTGTGGATGGGTGTAGTCATGGGACATGCCTGGTGTTCTCGAGATGGAGTGAATGGAATAGGCGGTCGACCTGAAGAGACTAGGTTTGTTTGCTGGAGGGTGGGGGTTCGGTCGTGAAGAACACTTTTGGAGGGGGCCATTGAGAGCAAACAGATGGGAGGCTGAGCTAGGATCGGCATAGGGGAGGGAGGTGGAGGGGGGAAATCTGAACGCCCTTGGCATATTAGTCCCCACCCCCAAAAAGGGGGTATGCAAAGTCTGGAACGGGTTTGGGCAGGACAGAGACCGAAAGATACGTGCTAGTTCAGAGTCGAGACTGGGAGGAGGAGGAGGAGGGATAAAGAGGATGGTGTGAGGCTTCTCCTTGACTGGGGAGCGATGATGGAGCAATGTCGAGCTTCTTTGGCATTGAATGAAGCAGAAGCTTGCGTTGCTTGACAGCCAAAAGTACGGTTCGTATAACAGGTCCGAAACGGTGAGTAAAGAAGGTGACGAGTCCTCTGGAGCGAGATGGCGCGTGTTCGGAGATGCCTCCGATACTGTTGCCCAGTGTTTGTTCTATGATTCATTATGTGCGGCACGACGACCGATTTGGAATGTTACCGGGTCGGACCGAGATGATAAGAGTCGTCCAACTACGTCTCGTTCGTCGGTTGAGACTACGGGGGCCGGATGGGTGTCCTGTGATGGAATAAATGAGAATCGTCATGTAAGGTATTTTGGACACAGACGCGAGACGCGCCAGGCTTCCGCGTTGGACTCCACTTATCGATCGTATCGACATGGCATGCTGTCGTCCAGGCCAAAGTTGCGGGCTTTGCGGGGATGTTTGTTTATCTTTAGATGGTCGAGCCTTTGGTTGGGGTACAGAGGGGCAACGGGTCGGCACAGGGATCATCAGCATGGACAAAGACAGGGAGCGGGCTCCAAGGGGGGGGGGAAGGGGGGGTGGGAGCATACCCAAAGGCATCCCCAAACTACCTGGAGGCTAATGTACATATTGGATGTGGTGATGGCGGCAGTGATGGGAGATGACTGGCTGACGAGGGTGGTCTGACAGGAACAACGTTGGCGCAACAGCCCCTCCCTGCAGCATCGGACCTTTTCCCGGGCATCTTTGTGCGATGTGACCGTGTGTAAACGGGGCAGAGCCTTGGAGAGAGAGAGAGAGCGAGAGAGACGGAGATGGATAGAGAGAGAGAGAGAGAGAGATAGGGAGCACAACATGTACGATTTCGTCTTGGCCCGCCATTTACGGAAGATTTGGGGTGTGCAGGCGAAGGTGAGCTCATGAGAGCGAGGGAGAGGGGGAGGAAAAGAGGAAAAGAGGAAAAGAGGAGACAGGAAGAGAGGAGGGAGGAGGGAGGAGAAGGGAAAAGGGAGGAGAAGGGAAAAGGGAGAAAAGGAACATGACCAGCTGGTCATCCCCATCACGGTTTCCGGCAGGAAGAAAGTCACATATCATGGTCATCCGGAAGGGTACAGGCTACATACAACCCCAGGATTCTTCACCGAAGAAGAAGAAAAAAAGAAGAAGATAAAAAGGGAAAAAAAAAAAATTTTAAAAAAAAATTGGCGAGTGTCGTCGGGTAGATGCTGCTGTATGACATATGGTTCCGAAAAGGGCTGGTGGGACGGCTGTCTGCTGGCCGAGGCTGCACGGGGGTCTCAAACGAGACGCAGATGCATGTTTGACTATCACAGCGAAACCGTATAATGATTGCGGGGGGGTGCAAAGAAAGAGAGAGAGAGTGAGAGAGAGAGTGAGAGAGAGAGTGAGAGAGAGAGGACGCTGGGTTCAGGATAGGAGAGAGAGGCAGAACATGGCCGATGATGAACTGCCGGCCGCCGGAGGGCTGTGAAGGACGATAATAGATAAGCCAGTCTTTAGCTGGAGATGGTGTTGTAATTGTCTCGGCAACGGACCATCTGTGGGGTACGGGACGGCGAAGGAAGACGGGCTTGACCGGGATACTGAAGCATGGTAGTTGGACAGAAAGACGCAGAAACAGATATCAATACCATGGATGGCATACCATGTCGATCCCGAAGCTGCCAATAACTGACCGCTCGATAGCACGTTCTCAAAAGGTCGAACAGAGAGACATGCGTCGAGGGGGGGGAGGCATCGGCCGAGTGCCGGGCTGGGCAGAAGAGGCGCATGGGATCTCTTTGTGAGACGGATCGGTTGACAGCAGGCGTGGGGGGGAAGGAGACTTGTTGGAGACGGAGAAGCTCGTCGTCCATGGGCCGGCCGGGTCGCTGGTCGACGAACCTCTCCATCGAGTCCTTTCTTCGCTCTGCTGCTGGCTGTCACCTCCACTGCATACATGCCTAGGTGGATACATACAGTATCCCCGTACATGCGCATGCGCATGCGCGCGCCGCTGCGGCATGCGGGTGTGGTGCTGTGTGTCTTGTCTCGTCTTGTCTTGCGTGGGGTGGAAATCATCGCGCTGCGCTGCATTTCATGCGTCACACAGCTGCAACGCTGGAGCGGCGACCACCTCGCGCGGCCTGGCACCTTGCCTTGGCCCCCATACTTACCTACAGTACCAAAGGGGAATGGGAAGGGTGGTAGGTACAGGTATTCCACTGCATAGCCGTCTCGGTTGCTTTTCGACGTAGTGTAGACTGACGAGTCAGGATCGTCGAGCGAAGGGGCCGTTTGATATTATACGGATATTACCCTACCTATTTGCCTTTACACTGTACCTACCTTAGCACACTGTAGGTCACTGTAGCCCCACGAGGAACTCCAGGGTGGGTGAGATTCTTAAACTAGAATGTCTGTTGAAGAGGTAGCACGCGGCGAACCCAAGAGAGACCCCGTGATGCTGCTGGATATACACAGAGTACTCTGTACGGATACATGGCTTCGAGATAGGCGAGGCATCGCTGGTCGGATCGGCGTCTCGACATGCATGCACCACATCAACGCACGCCACAATGCAAGGTCGAGACACTCGAGAGATGCGGAAAAAGCAAGGTAGCGAGAGACATGTCATGCAAACCTCAAGAGTCATCGGCAGGGGACCGTGACCGGTGCTGGGCCATGTTATTGACGGACTCTGACATCGTCGTCCGTTTCCGCCCTCCGATGGCGGTCCTAGTGATGTCTCTGATTCTCTGTGATGGAGGATGCTTCTGAACAGACTTATTGGGAACTTTGAGTTGAAGGGCAGCGGGCGTATTCGTAGACATTGAAGTGGTGACGAGCAGCAGGTTTGCTTCCGCCTTCCCCCCTCTCAGACGACCATACAGTAGTGGTGTAGACCCGATGTAGCACAGGGCGCTAGGCGCCTGAAAAGGGTTCCAATCCCCCGGTTGCTGCCGTGACACAGAGAGACAATGACCAGATTGTTGGTCTCAGCACCATGAATGTGTAGCAAACGGCGGCCGAGCTTTACTTGGATGTCTGTGGGACGTCCCTAAACCGCAAAATCCATGGATGGATTCATTGATTTAGGTCTGGACACCATCAGGCAGCCAGCTCTCTCTCTCTCTCATGGTGGGTGGTGTAAGTGAGGGCGACGGGCCAGGCCTTCTCTCTCCGTCCAACATTCGCCCTCCCCCTCCCGAGCCGAGTTGGACACACTTGTCTCTTTGGCTGGCTCATTTTCCAACATCCGACCGCGAAAGGGGGAGGCGCGGGACAGGTCGAGGAGCGTACAGTGGCATGTCTGGATTTTAACGACACTGCTTGGGCGCGGCTGACGGCATTTCGCCGTTCACCCCCCTCGTTCCTTGATTCTCACGCCGTCGCCGGGCCCTCCCGACAGGCAGCCGCTGGTGAGCCTGGCTGGATGTGTTCGGTCAGGGGAGCAAGTTCTCCAGGAGGATGTACTGGCGCATCATGGGGCCGCCGCGTGATGGAGGCACGCCACCCACCTGGAGCTTCTGATGGTGGTGGTGGTAGTGGTGATGGTGGTGATGGTGATGGTGGTGATGGTGATGGTGGTGGTGATGGTGATGGTGGTGGTGGTGGTGATGATGATGATGATGAGGGGGTGGGGGAGGAGAGACATCGGCACTAGTTTTTGTTGAATCTCTGAGCGTCCAAGAGAAGCCAGAAAGTTTGCTCGTACGAGAAAACCGTCTTGGCTGGGGCGGGGTGAGGCTCGACTAACACGACATCTAGGCATGCCTTGGCATGGGCAGTACGGAAGTAAAGTGAGGGTGAGGGTACAGGTAGAGAGGAGAGATGGAGGAGTATGGGGTTAGTAGAGGTGGAGGAGGAGGGGTGTGGTGGGGTGGATGGCGGCATGGGTTGGAGGAGACGGGCGGGTTCACACACGCAGACACAGGCGACTAGTACCATGTTGTGTAGGACTTGATACGGAGGAGAGAGAGAGAAAGGGAGGGGGGGGCATACTCGGCCTGGAATGGAGAATTGGAATAAACGACGATGAATGACGAGAGGTATCGTGTAGGTACTGGTGTGGAGTGAGGCATGAGGCATGAGGCGAGACTTGGCCAAAGGCGAGACAGGCTTTTGCCTCCCCGGGGCGTAGATGCTGTGAAGTGGCAACCCCCATGCTATTATTGTTTCGTGAACGCGAACGCGAACGTGTAAGCCAGGCTCGATGTGCAAGTGCTAAAGAGAGAGATACAGAAAACAGTAATAGCAATAGTGGTGGTAGTAGTAATAGTATATGATGGGTGGTATTTCCGGATGCCGTTTTCTAACCTCCCATCCTTTCTGTCCTGCGCCATCTCCATCTCCATCTCTGTGTCTGTCTCCGTCCTTACTCTATCTTGAACCCAATCGTCATATAGGAGCCACGCTTTCTGCCTAATTTAGCGCGGCCTAGAGACCAACATCATCTCATCAACCATCAAGCTCAATCGCCCTCCTCTTATCGTGTTCTGCGCCTGGCGGAAGAGATGAACCTTGAGCACCGGCTGCGCATCACGTCGACGCCGTATCTGTACGTTTTATCGTAGCGGCGACTCGGGATAATCACCTCACCCCTTTCTCTCTCTCTCTCTCTCTCTCTCTCTCTCTCTCTCTCTCTCTCTCTACAGAAGCAGAGAGCCCCCGAGGCAATCTCAAGACAATTCGCCATCAACAGTCTTCAAGACGTAGCAGACAGACATCCGCTTGAGATACGTACATAATAATCGACATCTCAGCCACTGGGGAGTGGGTTTTCTGCGTCCTCAATCCGGCAACACTCCAGGCCGGCACTTGGGAACGTTGTCTGGCTGTGTATTGTGTTGTGTTGTCTTGTTCTGATCGTTTGTTTCGTTGGTCGGTCTAATCTCCAACCTCGCAGACCCCCCAGGCACGACGCCGGCGGCGTCTCTGATTCGTGGGTTGAGTCATATGGTGGTGACATCTTGGTATGAATACATATCATCAGCTTCCGCCATCATATCGGCCCTCCGTTCGCCGTTGCGACATCGACCTCGACCTCGACCTCGACCTCGAGACCTTGCTTGATTCGACCTGAATCAGCCTTGACTCTCCTCCTTTCTCTCCGCCCGGTCCAACAACCTTTCTTCTTCTTCTTCTTCTCCTCCTGTCTTGGGGCTATTTCCACTTCACTCGCGACATTGGCGATCAGTTAGGCCCAAACCACCGCATCTTCCATATCTATCTACCTACCTAGGTATCCATCTCTCCGTCCCAGCCATCCGGCCAGCCAGCCGCTTCTCCGAACAGTATCCGTACCACCACATCACATCATCTCACACCACGCCGGATTGGGCAATCGAGACCATTGCGGCGCCCATTTCATCAACACATATTAGGGCCCTACGCTACCGAGAGACGGCGCTGCCCCCCGCCCGCTCCTTGTCCCACTTTGGATCGCCCCCCTCCCCTCCATATCGTGTGCTCTGTCCATCTCATTCTCCCCCCCTCCGCCACCTTTTCTCCCCTTGCAAAGCAAGCCAGGTCAGTCCGGTCCGATCAACGCCCCCCCTCCCAGCAGCTTTCCAAAGGGGCCTTTCAAAGCGTGCATTGACAAATTGGCTGACTCGGGACAACGACGACGACAGGATCGCACCTCGGCCACAGCATCCTTAACCACCCGGCCGCCGTGTGTGTCTTGACAGAAGCACACATCGGCATCAGGGCAAACGAACGATACGATCGTCTTGCTTGCCATTGCCCGTCCCGATCCCCCCCCCCCCCCCCCCCCCCCCCCCCCTTCCCAGTGGATGATGACATTCACACCTGCATCAGCCTCGACAACCCGCGTCTGACCGAGGGGCACCGCACCGCCTTTGCCGCCAGTACGAAAGACATCCTAGTCACACTCACAACTCACATATCCCACCCTGTTGCTCTCGGTCTCTCACTGGCTCTCTCACTCAGACGACTCTCACTCTCTCACGCACCCGCCCACCATTACCACACTCTCACCCTTTCCGGCTCTCATCTCACCTTGGCCGCTGTCCCTCAAGTTTTAACGTCGCCCGCCGCCTTTGCTCTCTCTTCCTGCCCACCTCAGGTACCGACGGCGTGGACTGGTCCAGACCCCCCCCCCCCCCCTTTACGGCGACCCGGCCTCACTTAGCCTGGGTTATCTCTCTTACTTGCGGGACCCCTTACTCACCCTGTCCTGTCTGTCTGTCTGTCTGTCTGTCTGTCTGTCTTTTTTTATTAGTCTTACCACCACCGTCACAACAAGCATTTCGTGTTGTTCTAGCTGCATTGTCGCCAGTTACCTGACGAGCTATCGTCCACTTCCTTGACAGCTCACTGCACCGGCTTCACAATAGCGCCGGGTGAGCGACGCACTGCGCAGTGCTGGGGTGAGGTACCTACTTCCTAGCTGCAGCACAGCACAGCACAGCACACTACCTACCTACCTACCTGCCTAGGTAGGTAAACACATACGCGCGGGCGTGCACACACAGCGCAAGACCACAGCGCCCATCCCCCGCCATCCCTCGCGGCCACCGCCTAAACCTACCTGAACCACTCCCCCCCCACCCCCACCCTCTCTCTCTTCTCTCTCTCTCTACCTCCGTCTCCCGCCTCTTCCACTTCCGCGCCTCTTTTTTCCCTCTTCTTCCTCCCCTCCACCCTTCCCCCCCCCTCCCTCCTCCTCCTCCTCCTCCTCCTCCTCCTCCTCCTCCT
>PJEX01000617.1:0-18461 GCA_005350895.1 Colletotrichum tanaceti | reverse complement strand
CCCCCCCCCCCCCCCCCGTAATCCTGCAACAACATCAAACCCCCCCTACTCTGACCAACACACCCTGACCAACACACCGTGATCTCGGAGAAGTAACTGACCATGCCCAGTCCTACTGGCAACGCCTCTTCAGCACGGGATACGTAAACACCGCCGGCAACCCCGACGTCTCCCCCTCCCAAGAGTCCGCCATCGTCTCCATCCTCTCGGCCGGCACCTTCTTCGGCGCTCTGGCCTCGCCTCTCCTGGCCGATTCCATCGGACGCCGCCTGGGCCTTGCCGCCTCCTGCTGGGTCTTCAACCTCGGCGTCGTCCTCCAGACGATTGCCACCGACATTCCCGTCTTCCTGGCCGGCCGTTTCTTCGCCGGCTTCGGCGTCGGTTTGATCTCTGCCTTGGGTGAGAGACTCCCCCCCTCCCCCTCTTCAGGATTTATATACATGTCAAAAGCAACCAGACTGACTCTGTCCGTCCGTCCCTCCCCTCCCCCCCCCCAAAAAGTCCCTCTCTACCAGTCAGAAACCGCTCCCAAATGGATCCGTGGTGCCATTGTCGGCGCCTACCAATGGGCCATCACCATCGGTCTGCTGCTGGCCGCCATCGTCAACAACGCCACCCACAACCGCCAGGACACCGGCTCGTACCGCATCCCCATCGCCATCCAGTTCGCCTGGTCCATCATCCTCTTCGCCGGCATGCTCGTCCTGCCCGAGACGCCCCGGTTCCTCATCAAGAGCGGCCACGTCGACCGCGCGACCAAGGCGCTGGCGAAGCTCCGCCGCCTGCCCGAGAACGACCCGTACGTCGCCGAGGAGATCGCCGAGATCAAGTCCAACCACGACTTGGAGACCAGCATCGGCACCGCCAGCTACCTCGACTGCTTCCGGCCCCCGGTTCTCAAGCGCCAGTTCACCGGCATGGCCCTGCAGGCGCTGCAGCAGCTCACGTACGTCCTTTTTCTTCCCACCCTACCCTACCCCCTACTTCTTCTTCTTGCCCTCCCAACATCTCTCAGTACGATGTGTGTGAGTGTGTAGAGATCGTCTTTTGTTCTAACAACCGCACCTCTCTCTCGCAATCCAGCGGAATCAACTTCATCTTCTACTACGGCACGCAGTACTTCCAGAACTCGGGCTTCTCCAACGGCTTCGTCATCGGCATGATCACGTCCTCCATCAACGTCGTGTCGACCCTCCCGGGCATGTACGCCGTCGACCGCTGGGGCCGCCGCCCGATGCTCCTCTGGGGCGCCGTCGGCATGTGCGTCTCGCAGTTCCTCGTCGCCATGCTGGGGACCCTGACCACCGGCCAGGACGACGCCGGCAACATCATCGTCTACAACCTGCCCGCCCAGAAGGCCGCCATCGCCTTTGTGTGCATCTACATCTTCTTCTTCGCGTCCACCTGGGGTCCCCTCGCCTGGGTCGTCAACGGCGAGATCTTTGGTCTCAAGACCCGTGCCAAGTCCCTCTCCCTGTCGACCGCCACCAACGTGAGTTTACTCTCTCTCTCTGTCTCTCTATACATCTCTCGCTCTCTCTCTCTCTCTCTCTCTCTGTATATATATATATATATCTGTACCTCTCAATTCCCCCCCCCCTTCTCTCTCTCTCTCTCTCTATATATATATATATATCCCAATCTCTCTCTCCCCCTCCCTTCAATACCGGCTAGCCACGTCACTGACGCTTCTTTTTCCCAGTGGCTCCTCAACTGGGCCATCGCGTACGCCACCCCGTACCTGGTCAACTACGGCGACGGGTACGCCAACCTGCAGTCCAAGATCTTCTTCGTCTGGTTCGCGTGCTGCTTCCTCTGCATCGCCTTCGTCCACTTCTTCATCTACGAGACCAAGGGCCTGACCCTCGAGGAGGTCGAGGAGCTCTACGCCGAGGTCAGCGTCGCCAGCCGGTCGGCCGACTGGAGGCCCGCCACGACCTTTCGCGATCGCCAGACCGCCGAGGACGACAAGGCCGCGCCGCACCACAGCGACGGCGACACCGCCCACCGCGAATAGACCGTCGATGCTCGGATGTATTGCTTCGGCTCGCGTGCATGGAGACGTTTCGTGTTGGGTGTCATGAGGGGGGAGGGAGGAGGAGGAGGAGGAGGAGGAGGGGAAGCCGTCAAAAAGTTTGTGTACACATCGATGGGCAAGAGAGATGCCCCTTTATTCTATAATGATTTAGGCCTTCGCCTAGTTTAATAAGGATTATAAGGATACCACCCAGTTAGATACATGACCCTTGGGGGGGATGAAGATGAGTACTATTAGTTATGTTACGCATCATCATCATCATCATCATGTCGACCACGGAGTACTTGATCTGGATGGCAATCGTTTCCCCAGCTGCTTCTTGTCACGGGGTTTTTTTCTTTCTTTTATTCTTGTTGATCCTTGCGTCATTCGCCTTTATAAACAATCATCCAACATTCTCTGCCGCCGCGTCATGTTCCGCGAAGCTGGGAGGATCATCACGGTGTGCCCGTGTTGTTTGGGTATTCGGCATCGGCTTCGAGCTGTCTTCAGAAGCAGCAACAAGCACTGGACGAAACGAACAGGCGAAAATGATTCGGCAGGGTGGGTGGGTGTCGTCTCATTCATTGTCCAAGTTGCCGACAAGACCATGTCCTCCTCCCTTGGGAAGCACCCTTGATTCGCTTCCGGGTGCGTGGACTACCTAATGACAGGGTTTCCTCGGCCGCGGGACTCGCTCGACCTCTTTGTTTCCATCCCGGGTATGTCTACTGGATCCGGTCGACAGACCCTCCCTCCGGGCACGGGACGACAAGAGATATTATCTATTGTTGGAAACCGACAACCTGACGGAGGGAGAGGGAGTCAGTCCATTGTTCCAACATCCGCTCAACGGCCAGTATTGTTCGATTTGAGGCTTTTGAGGGGACAATCTTGATAAACAAGCCCGGCCGGCCTCTCTCTGGCTTACACTTGTCACACTCGAAATGACAAACAAGAGATGCCGTTGCGCACATAAAAACACCTCGATTTCCCATGCTGCCCAACAAGGAAACCAAGCACTTCTTCGCTCATCGTCGCCGTATCCTACACACGTTTGCAAGCGGGCTTCAAAGTGCAAATAGTCCATATTCAAAACCGAACCCTCACTCAACCACCTTTGGTTCATCTTCATCCTACTTAGAAGCCCCCCCCCCCCTTCCCAGACGCAGGCCGCAGTCATGTGCATCAAACATACCCAGTTCTACGAATGCCCTGCGCAGTTCCACAACCCCCCCAAGAAGCACTGCGTCAAGACGAACATCCTCTGCTCTCAAGTCTTCCCGTGCCCGGCGCTGCAGTGGGAGAGGCGCGTCAGCCACTACGACTTCATGTGCCCGGGCTGCTCGGGCGAGTCACCCGCCGTGCCGCGGAGCACCCCCGTCGGCGACGAGTGGGCCCGCGACGAGCTGCAGGACGACGCCTGGGCCCAGAGCTACCTGTCCGAGTACTGCCACTCGGTGCTGCTCTGGGTCCGGAGCCAGTGGGACGGCGCGGGCGGCGGCGTCTCCGAGACCGAGATGGCCGAGTCGTGGTTCAACGCCTTCTTCATGGAGCGCCGGTGCAAGGAGATGGACCACGGCGTCGGACAATGCCGCTGCGACGCCAACGGGCCGCTGTCGTACTTGTACAACCCGACCGCCGCGGCGCGCCGGCACCTGACGGACATGGCCGCAGAAAAGTTGCAGAGGGACGCCCGCGTGCAGAGCCCGGCGATGCAGGGCGTCTTGGCCAACCGCCACATCGCGCTCTCGGCCATGTGCAGCGACAAGAACCTCCACTTCACGGACGGCATCGCTCGCCAGCCCTTCTTTTCGGAGCGGGCCATCAAGCGTCGGCGAAGGATCCTCCAGGACACCCTGGACCGTGCCTCCAAGACGGCCGAGGCCTTGGTGTTGCAGAATGCCGAGTCCGCCGGAAGGTCATCCGGCGGCGGCGGCGGCGGCGGCGGATGGACGGCCGCGCACACGCTGGAGATGACGCACGTGTCGAGGCGCGCCAGCCTCGTCAGGTTCATGGGCGAGGTCCTGCTGTACGACTGCGGCATCTCCAACAGCCGGTTCAGCCTCGCCATGTCGTGGCTGGCCCACGTCATCCAGGTGCCGGCGTGGCGCACGCAGTCCAACGTCGAGACCCTGGAGAAGCTCGCGCGGATCGCCAACTCGACGGACCAGGCGCCGACGCCCGCCAAGCCCTTCACGTGCCTCGTCCAGCTCATCCAAAACTACTACTTTGGCAAGCGCGCCGACTGGAACGGACACGTCATGAAGTACAAGGCGCGGCGGACCCTGTTTGACGCCGTGACCCGGCCCGTCCACGCCGAGAGGGATCTGAGGAACGCGCAAGGCCAGGCCCAGTGCCCCATCTGCAACGAGTGCTACTACGAGCTGCCCAGTGTCCTTCCCCACATTCCGCATCCGGGCGTCAACATGTTCGTCCACGGAGAGCCGGCGTGTGAGATGAAGGACTGCGGGTGTCTGTTCGGGCGGCGCTGCCTGTTCAAGTGGATCACCGACAGGAGGGGAGAGGAAAAGGAGATCGAGTGTCCGAGCTGCGGCAAAGACATTCCGGCTGTGGAATATGGACTGGTGGAAGCCAGCACGGGATATTCGATCAAAGAAGATCAACCTGGTGAATTGTAGTGGACCGAGGAATGTTGAGCAGGCTCTTTCTTCCCAGGAGTCTCTGGATGAGCAGTGGTTGGATTCGGTACCACGTCGCTCGGTAGCCGAGCAGAGGGGGGGTGGTCTTAATAACCCAGTAGCTTGTCGACAGTTAACTTGCCCTAGATAAATAACCCTAGTGATTTCGAAGTCTACGTGAGAGCCGATGAGGTGACTGGTTGTTGATGTGCATGCCATGAACCGCCTCATTAAACTCGTCTCGTGAAAGCATGGTACCCAGTCCAGACCTCTGTCCAAGTCAGAAATTTGCTTGAAACCGATTCTCGTCAAGCTTCCCAGACTCTTATCGTCTGCATGAGAGTTCGCGTGAGTTGTACAGCATGAGCCATTCGGGTCGGAACTGTCCTTCAATGGGGCCAGGGTGCAAGGAGGGCGTCGTCTTGTGGCATGGCGTGTCTCAGGCCCATGAGGGAGAGAGGAGGCTTGGAGTCTGGACAACCCGAGTGCGAGAGCCCGTCGAGAAGCACACGAAAGTATACGGGGCATTCAGCCATATCCGAGGGCAGACGAGGCGATTCATTGGGCGGCGATGGTGATGTGCCTTTGGCGGAGGTGTGATGTTGAGCCGGGCTGTCATTGACTGGGGGATGCAAGACCCGATATAACACGGTAGGTGGCGTTCGATACCAAGAGGCGCTGTGCGACCAAGCCACAGCGTCAAGGTCTCATTCAGGAGGGGGCCGCGGCTAGAAGACGTGGTTGGTTGGAAGCAAAGATGACGATGGCCGTTTCAGGGTGGAATGTTGGATGGAAGAGGAGGATCCTGGGATCGGTTCGGGAGGAAGACGAAGAAGAGGAGGAAGCAGACGAGAAAGTAGGATAACGAGGTACGTACCATTTGTAGATGTTCCGTTCCAACGTGGCATTCCGAGCCAATGGGAGCCGGCTTCTCTGCCGAGTGGGACACCCCAGGCGAGACCTCGCTTGATTCGTTCGCTTACCTAGCCGGGCTAGCGCATATTGCCCGATAAGTTAAAGGCAGGTACAGGTACGTATCCGTACGGAGCTGGGAATCGGCGTCCCGGCTGGGTGGATAACATAACATTAGTTGCTTCGCTTATTGCGCCGCGCTGAGTCGTCGTCCCTTTTTCGTCTTCTCCGTGCCTACCTACCTACCTACCTACCTACCTACACCATGGCCAACGGAAGGCTTCCGTTGATGCAGCCTGCAGCATATGCAGCGCGGAACGGCGGGTTTATTATTATTATTCTTCTTCTTCTTCGTCGCCTTCTTCTCGAACGCAGCGGAACGGATCGAAACGAAGTGAAACGAAGCAGAGCAGAGCAGAACAGAACAAACGAAACAAGAGACTGCCACATCCTTTGGCTGCACAAGTAGGTACACAACCAGCACGGCGCACTTGGGGTTCCTCACCATACCTAGGTAGCCAACTCTACTTACACACACCATGGCGCAAACATCGTCAGATGCTTCCTGGCCCTCCTGTTGCATCCCATCTCATCTGACATGAGCAAAAGCGAAGCACTCGGCGTTCGCATCGGCCGCGCATCCGCATCCGCATCCGCGTCCGCATACCCTGCCCTGCCATGCGATGCCGGGATGCGGTTCGTTCTGCAACACCTCCGACTAACTGGCAACTGGCAAGTGACAAGTGACAAGTGACGACCACTACTTATGTATGTATGGGGATGGATGTTCCGTTTTCCACGTCCGACAGGCGACAGTTGCAATTCGATGACGACACGCCAGGGCCGAGCTGCGGCTGCGGCGGGGGGTGGGGGGGCGGACCCCGCGGCCTTGCAAACACGCCGCCGTTGAAACCGTCGCCGGCTGTTCTCGCTCGAGATGAATGAATCAATGATGACATGCAATTCCGGTCCACCATATCCCACCCACTCGTTCCGGTCCCGCGACTCCTAACAAGACGCTTTTAAGCGTACGGATACATGTCTACTATGTAAATCATCTCACCCCTCGCAGGAGCATTTCCCATATACAACACAAGCCACTCAACTCTCGTACTACACACACCAACACATCAATACAACAATACATTAATCATACACCAACGCACCAATACTCGGTACACACACACACACACACACACACTCCAATACAAACAACATCAAATAGGACCCCCGGCTTGCAGCCCTCTTCTCGTACCTCTACGCCCGCCCGAAGGCTGGGCCCGGGTCTCGTTGACTCTCATCAAACCACTGCTTCTTGGTATATTGCGATTGCGGCCTTTGGGCATCTCAGTCCGTCCGCTACGGCCGTACAGTAGTGTACCACCACAGCTCCCCTCTACATCCATCATCGGGGCTCTCTCTCTCTCACCAGTCCACTCACTTCACTCGCCTACCTCCCCATCACGGCGACACCCGCTCATACGTCCGTAACCGACTTTTCACACCGTGATTCAATCAATCCTGCAAACCACCCCCCCCTGACCGCCGGGAATCCTGGATACCTTACTTTCCGATACTTCACCCGTCTGACAGGTCCCCAGCGGCGCACATTCAACTCCTTCAGTTGACACGCGGGTACGGCGCACCGGGTCGTTTTGGCTGGACGCTGGCGCTTGCACACCGTCCCGTCCTCGTCCCTTGTAAGCTGACACCCCCATCGTCACACACACACACACACACGCTCTCTCTCTCTCTCTCTCTCTCACATCTCACCTACGATCTACTTTAAAAAGATCGCCATCCTCTTGTTGCTTCCCCATCTCCCGCCCTGCACCTCGCCAAAAAAATCCCCTTACCAAAGTACGCAACCAACTTGGCCAACCGTTGACCCGTTAACATGGATTGCTAGACACACGGAGTGTTTCTTCCTTTTCTTCTTCTTCTTCCGTTGAAGAACTGTCGCTGCTAACGGCGTGCCTCGACCGCTCTCGTCTCACTCAATTTCTCACCTCACTCTCACTTCACTCACCTCGCTCACCTCTCATCGACTCTCATCGAGTCTCACCGCGACTCACCACGACTCACCGCGTCTCACCGAATTACTGCCACATACCAGCTGGCTGTTTCCGGCCCTGTGTCTACTACGAATTCCAAAAGCAATTCGCTCAACTTCAGATCCGGCCAGAGAAGAGGGGAGGGGGGAAAAGGACCACTTACCCCTCGGCATTTCCGCTTTGGAAAAAGAAAAAAAAAAGAGTTTTTGAAAAAAGGACAACCAAAAGCAAACAAAACATGTTGTCCACCACAACCATCACAACTTCCACCACAACACCAATCGCCATGGCCACCGAGGCCAAAATCCCCGCGAGGACGGTGCGGCGAACAGCGCAGGATGAAGCGGCGGACCTGCAGACGTTCAAGGAGAACAGGCTGAGAGCGCCATATGACGAGTGGCCCAATGAAGCAGGCGTAGGTTCTCTCTCTCTCTCTCTCTCTCTCTCTCTCTCTCTCTGTCTCTTTTACACACACTCATCGCCTTTCCGCCGCCACCTACATATGCCCTCACGACAGTGTGCTTGCCACTTACTAACACCAAAAAACAGTTTGATGGCCTCACCGAAGAACGCGGCCCCATCGAGCTGACCGTCCAGGGCCACATCCCCGCCTGGGCCGCCGGCGCCCTCTACCGGACGGGCCCCGGAAGCTGCAAGGTCGACGACACCCCCAAGGGGACCTACTACGTTTCCCACTGGTTCGACGGCTTCGCCCACACGCACAAGTTTGACATCGTCGCCCCCTCCAAGGCCTCCTCCTCCTCCTCCTCCTCCTCCTCCCCTGCCCACGGCCGGACGCGCGTGTTCTACTCCTCACGGCGCCAGTGCGACGAGCTTGTCGCGTCCATCAAGGCCACCGGCCGCCAGAATCGCTACACCTTTGGCCAGAAGGCCGACCCCTGCATCGGCATCTTTGGCAAGTTCATGGGCGTCTTCTCAAAGGGGGACGGGCCCAACATCTGCGTCGCCGTCAGCGCCAACGTCCCTGGCTTCGGCAGCCGGGAAAGTGACGACGACGGGGAGAGGAGCGGCCAGCAGAAGGAGGATGAGGAGAAGGAGAAAGAAGAAGTAGAAGAGAAAGAAGAAAAAGAGGAGGACAAGGCCAAGCGGAGTGACGGCGAAAAGAAGGACGGCACACCGGGCCAGGGCCTTTCTGGATCGGGCCACCGCAACCGCAACCGCGTCCGCAGCCTCTGGCTCTCGACCGACTCGAGCCCGCTGCAGGAGATCGACCCGGACACCCTCGAGCCCGTCGGCATCGCCACGCAGGACAGGCTGCACCCGGACCTGTCGGGCCCCATGTCGTGCGCGCACGCCCAGCGCGACCCCGACACGGGCGACATGTACAACTTCAACCTCGCCCTGTCCATGACCTCCACGTACCGCGTCTTCCGCACGAGCGCCGCCACCGGCAAGACGGACATCCTGGCCGCCATCTCCGGCCCCGACGCCAAGCCGGCCTACATCCACAGCTTCTTCCTCACGAGCTCCTTCGTCGTCCTCTGCATCCCCTCCTCCCACCTGGCCTACCGCGGCATGGCCGTCCCCTGGCAGCGCAACATCCTCGACGCCATCGTCCCCTTCGACCCGGCCAACCGCTGCAGGTGGTACTTTGTCGACCGCCTCCACGGCAAGGGCGTCGTGGCGTCCTTCGAGACCCCGGCCGGCTTCTTCTTCCACGCCACCAACGCCTTTGAGGAGCCGTCCGCCGCCGCCGCCGCCGACGACGACGACGGGCAGCCCGGCTTCGTCGACGTCTTTTGCGAGATCGCGGGCTACCAGAACCTCAACATCCTCCACAACCTCTACTACGACGTCCTCCTCAACCGCAACGACGCCACCACCAGGTTCTGGACCGAGAACGAGCGCCTCCACAACGGCTACGCGAGCCTGCAGCGGTTCAAGTTCCGCCTGCCGGACCCTTCCCGGAATGACCACGCCGGCACGTCCACATCAGCAGCAGCACCACCACCACCACCAACACCAACAGAACCCGAACTGCTCGTCTCCATCCCCGCCCCGCACGCCGGCGAACTGCCGACCATCAACCCGGACTACCTCACCCGCCGCCACCGCTACGTCTACTCCCTCTCGGACCGCGGCCTCAGCACGCTGCTCGACACCATCGTCAAGACCGACGTCGACACCCGCGAGGCCCTCATGTGGGAGTGCCCGCGCGCCCACACCCCCGGCGAGCCCATCTTCGTCCCGCGGCCCCCGACGGCGACGGTGGACGGCCGCCCGTCCGCCGTGGCCGAGGACGACGGCGTCATCCTCAGCGTCGTGCTCGACGGCACCACCCAGCGGAGCTACCTCCTCTGCCTCGACGCCGTGTCCATGACGGAGCTGGGCCGGGCCGAGTGCGACTTCGCCGTCGGCATGGGCTTCCACGGCATCCACGCGCCCTCGGGCCCGGGTATGGGTTGATTCGGTGTCGCCCGCACATCGCCGTCTTCCCCCCCTTCAGCACGCGACAGGACTCATGATGAATGAATGAATGGAACGTCTTTCTTTATTCTTTTTTTATTACGTCATTTATTTCACGAGAAATCGTTTGGTCTTCATATCCCGGGCGTTGAGGACGACGTGACGGGCGAGACCGTCACTTCCTTTCCCGGGGCACCCCATAGATTGAGCGGTCGTCGCGGGGGGCATGGAGGAGCTGGTGGTAACCCCCCCGGGGGCCACTCCGGTTGGCTTCGTTTCCTCCGCTTGTTGCTCGGCAGGCGTTTGTTTGTCTTCCGCAAATAGGGCGACTGCGCCCAAGAGTGCGAGCCGCAATAGATTTAGTTAGAGTTAGACCCATCCGTCTTTCCGCACAGCCCTCCGTCATCGGCCAGCTCGTGACATATATCACGAGACTATTAAGAGCTGGATCAGGAAAACCTTCTCATGTCTTTAGAGAAGCCAAAAAAACATCTTCATTCAGCCACCCACTTGACAAGTTCAGACACACCGTTTGTTCAACGTGGAAGAAACACTAAAAGTTATATCTAGGAGAATGCATCATTCTGGAATGCTGGCTGTAGCTGTAAGTAAATGGTCGTGACACCCACCATCTGGGACGCCTTGCTATGCTGCCAGCCCTACCTCGATAACCATAGGCGGCCGGCTTTTGTATGACAAAGGAAAGAAACGGAATGACCAAAGTGAGTGCAAGCGCGGCGTAAAGCAGCGGGGTATCTCCAGCTCTCTCGCTCATCCTCCACTATGCCTAAAGTGCCCCAACGCCGCGCATGTGTTTGTTTACCCAAAAGAAGAAGAAAAGAAATAAACTAGAGAAAACAAAGGAAAAAAACAAGCGCCTCTGCTCCTTCAAGATGCTGTGGAACCAGCCCTGACATCGAAATGTGCAAAAAGAAACCCTTCCTCCTTTCCCAATCACTCTGCTAGACCCTCGCGTAGCGCTTCGACATCCACTGCATCGGGCGACACCTTGCTCGGGGGACCGCGGCGTTGGTGAGCCGCCAAGTATTCTTGGAACCCGGGAATAGCGCCGGGCTGATTGATGCCTGGCGCTCGACGAAGGTCCTTCTCCTTCTCCTTGTCCTTTCCGCTACGCCTGGCAGGCGTCGGTGTTGTTGGCGGTGCCACTGTTGGTGTCGTCGCCCGGGATGCAGATGCAGCTGAGCCTCCGGTCCACGGCCGCCAGCTGACCCATCTGCCTAGGCCGGCCGGGTTTTGGGAATGCCGGGAATATGTGCTTGATGGCGATGCGCTTCGTGAAGGGGTGGACACCATCCTCGAAAAGGGTCGGCCAGCGAGACTATCGCGCAGCAAAGCATCGCTGCGCTTTTCGCTAACCCGTGATATCGTAGACCGTGCCGTGACGCCGGTAAACACGACATCGGCCCCGCCCAACGGGCGAAGCGTCAGTTGACTCGGCCTCACTTTGAGAGTGTGGATGTCCAGCCCGCCTGACAGGGACATGATGGACTCGTGAGAAACGGCGCGATGTAAACGTCTCTGTGGTAGTTCCTCGTCTTTGGAGAAGGAAAGCTCCGTGTCCGTCTCTGTTTCCGTCTCCGTCTCTGCATGGTCATCGCTGGGCGACAAAAGACCTGGCACTCCCTCCGAGCAACTCTTCTCCCTTTCCTCCTCGATCGTGCCCGAAATATGTTGCGACACATGCAGAGTGGGCGCCGCTGGCGGCGCAGGCGAAGCCACACCGAGAAGCTTGGAGGGCACAGAGAAGCTCCGGGTTGATGCCTCCGACGGACGTTTGCTATGGGATAGTTTCCAAGTGGGCGACGCGGGGTCCAAACTCGTCGTCGGCGACATGGGTATATCGGTCTCGAGAATCGGGCGATCGAACATGGACAGGCGGGGATTCGACTGTGGCGAGCTGGGGACGGACGAAGGTGCGAAGTCGGAAGGCTGCTCGGAAAAGACGGACCATCTGTTAGACGGCGGCACCGACACCGTCGACGTCGAGCCCTTGTGAGAATGGGAAGCCAGCGGTGCAATCGGCGAGGGGCCGGGTCGCCACACGGCTGGCGGCGTTGAGGATCGCGAGATGCTAGCAGGCGAGAAGATGCCCGGGTTCAGACTGTGGCGCTTCTTCTTGGGTTTGGTCTTTTCCGCAACATGATAATGGTGGTGGATATGGAGCTCCTGAGAAATGTTCTGGGCCGTCTCGCCCAAGTCTGGTCCGATTTCGGCCCGCAGTGTGGACGTGGCGCTCGCGTCTTGTTCGCCGACGGGCTGGTGACACATCAGCTGGTCCCGCATAGCTTGGATCTCGTCATTTGAGTTCAAGAGCATTTCCCGCAACTCGGCCATGCCCAGCTGCAGGTTTGCATTGTCCTGCAGGAGATCGCGGACGAAGTGGGAAACGACGCTGCCGGCAGGTTTCCCGGTCGTGAGCGACTTCTTGGCGGCGGCGGCCCCCTTAAGGCGTCCGGCGGCGGCGTTGAGTTCCTTTTCCATCTCACGCTGGCGATCCATGCGACCGAGGACCTCGACATGGCGTTCACGCTCCTCGTTTGCCTCGCGCTCCATGCGCTCCAGCTGCTCCTGAAGGTCGGAGATGCCCCTCTCGGCCTTCCTCCATCGCTGCATTGCTGAGCGGGCTTCGGACTCGGTGGTGACGAGAGTGTTCTGCAAGCGTAGCTGCTCTTGTTCGAGGAGGGCAATGTGGCGTTCCATCTCCGCGGCACGGGCGGCTGCACCCTCGAGGCGGCGGACTGCCTGGTGGGACGACAGCAGAGTGGCCTCGAGGGTCTGGATGCGGATGTCGGAGTCCTGGACCGTGTTGTTGAGCATTTCTAGTTGGTCCAGCAGGGAACGGTTCTCTTCGACGGTCCTCGCATTCTCGGCTTGCAGCTCCTCCTTTTCGTTCTCGAGCTGCTCTATGCGGGTGTTCAATGACATGCGGTCTCGTTCGGCATCGGCCATGTATGCCTCGTGGCGAGCAAGAAGAGCCTGAAGAGGGGAAGTCAGCGAGGTCATGTCGACATGTGTGGCGGCCAGAAGGAGGTGAGTGCATCTGAGGTGGGGGGAGGGGGATAGCAGAGCATTGAGCAGGTAATTAAGAGCAGCAAAGTTTGCAAGCTGGGACGGTGCTAGGACTCCCCATCTTGAGGTTAAATGCCGGGAAATGAGGAGCTGGAATGTCTCGAGAGATTGAGACGGGTTTCTGGAGCGGCGCAACAGGAATGTTCCTGGGTCGGAAAGAAAGCTAAGAAAAAGAAGAAGAAGAAAAAAACCGAACGAGGACGCACCTTGCCCAACTTGGCGGCGGTATGGACGTCCTTTTCAACGGTTTCGAGGACGAAGCAGCTGTGCTTCAAATAGGCACAATCGTCGCGGCCGCAGCAGCATCGCATCTTGGGGCCCTCGTCCGGGTGGGGGGCAGGAGTTTGGACGAAGTCAGCCATTTGGTCGGCGTCGCGAGTTCGGGCGTCATCGGCGTCGTGTATGTTGTTTTGGGCGGTGCCGGCAAAGGTAGAGGTAGAGATAAAAGTTGAGGTTAAAGTGGCGGTGTCGGTGTCGGTGTCGATGTCGATATCGATGTTGGCATCGGTGTCGGACTCCGTGGTAATGTTCGGGTCTGGGTCTGGGTCTGGGTCTGGATGTGGTGGGTGGCGTGAATCTGAACCCGGATCTGGACCTGTACGGGTACCAAGTTCTGCCATCGTTATTGCGGCAGAGACGCTACGGTGGGCGGCATGCTGAGGGCGCAAAGGCACAGGCACAGGCACGGACTTTAGGGATTGGGCCTAGAGTGCCGGCCGGCTTGGGCATAGAGCGAGAGCGGGGAGACAGAGGTTTTCCGTAAAGGGACGAAATCGTGGGACTGGCAGAAAAGCGAGATGGATATTGCAGTTGTAACTTGTGCGAGGCGTGGAGGGTCGGGGGTTTATGTCGAGAAGGGGTTGTGACAGCCAGTGACTGTTTGTGTGACGGCGACGGCGACAGCGACAGCGACGGTGGACGAGTGAGTGGGTGTTGTTGTGTTGTTGTGTATTGATTTGTTTGGCTGCCTCTGACGCGATTGGAGGCCAGCACCAGCGGACCTGCAGCAAAGACCAGGGACTGAAAGAGTTGTAGTGGTTCCGTACTGGGACTGCCTGCCGTTGGACGGGGATCGGTGCGTCTTTGGTGTCTCGTTACTGGACGAGACTGGCCCTGGAGGCCTGTACAGACTCGACACTCTGCAGCAATGGAGGGCGACAGGGGAGGACCTAGGCCGGCGGGGGTCGACTGCAGTTTACGTAGTACTTTGGAGAGCATGTGGTCCGAGCCGAGATTGGACTCATATAAATTAGTGCAGGAATAAGAAGAAGAAGAAAAATAAGAAGAAGGAAAGGGGGGAAAAAAAAAGAGGGAGGAGATGACAGCAGAAGAGATTGCGACGAAGTCGGGATACCGCTGTGCTACTGTAACGCGGTCGATGGTGGTAGAGTAGAGTTGTAGGGACGCAAGTCGTAGGAGGAGAAAATTGTTTAGGCTGGCCAGGGCGTATCGGTACTGAACGACGAATTGAAGAAGAGGGGTGGAAACAAGGAAGGAAAATAAAAGGGAGAGACGAGATGACGATTTACAGGGTAGGGATGGTCATCTAGGGCGAGGATGAGGGGTGATTCGTGAGGATGAGGGGCGAGGACGTGCGGGACGGTAGTAGATGAGATGGGATGTTTCGACGAGGGGATGTGATGCAACGGCTTGGAGATGAACCGCTAGGGGGAGGGAGGGCACGGAGGGACAGACTCAGCAAGTCGGCAAGGACGGGAGGGACGAGACAGATGGCGATGGCGATGGCGATGGCGATGGCGGTTGTTGTCTTTGCTGTGGTACAGGTATAGGTACATGATGTAGTGGCCATTTCTGTATGTGTGTGTGAGTGTTACCTAGGTAGTAGGTAGGTACCTGGAAACTTACTCTTTTTCTTTCTTTATTCTACCTAATTCCATTCCTTCCTTGATTCTTTCTTCTGGCTCTTTTCATGAAGACTGCTGGGAAGGAACAACGTTCGCGTCAAACCAAACCAAACCAAACCAAACCGGGCGCAGGTGCATCCTGCCCAAACAAGCCCAATCTGCCGTCCAAACCAGGAAGTGACGACTCCACTACGTACCCGCCAATCCAGGAACGCCTCAAGGAACAGCCCCACCTAGGCCTAAATTTGTGAAGCCTGCCTGGCACCCTGGGTGTGAAGTGTCAGTCGGGTACGTTCCCTTGTCCAGCCCAGGCACCGGGTACCAAATGCCAAATCAGGTAGGCATTTATCCCTTGTATCTTCCTAGGGATCTGTCTACATCGTACAATGACGACAGCCCAGAGAAGAATCTTTTCACTTGCCGCAAACCACACTACTCCGACGGAAGGGTCCCCATGCCTCAAGAGCCGATTGCCTTCATCTGGCTTGGGATGTGCCGGCAAACGACTCCTCCATTCCTGACTCGTCAAGACTGAATTGCACGCGATGTTCGAGCCGTGTTAATAGTGCAGCAAGCAACCAAGTTTCTGATCAACCCCTCTTCACGATGTTGAACAAGTACCAAGTATGGAGGTCAACTCTAGCCTTCTTCCATGTGCCATGGCACTGGAGATGAAAATGAAGCTGGCTGGCTGGGTCTGGCTGATGTTCCATATCACACTTAGTTAGGTACCTGGCCAACACATCTGCCTAGGTACCTTCCGTTCCTAAGGAGTCTGGGTGCCCAAGTAGGTAGGTACCTACCTAGGTGCCTTAGGAGGTACGCATATACTCGTCCCCGGGCTGCAGCCAGCGCTCACTCGGTGGACCGTCCCGCTGCACCACACCGCTGTGGATCCCCCGGCCCGGCACACCCACCACCTTCGGCTTCCGACAGATGCCAAACTCCATCCATCACTGTTGCTCTCTCAACAACACGGTCGCCTCATCCCCGACCTCGGCAACCATCCAATCCCCGGCCGCGTCTTTCCTCCCCTTCCCTTCCCTACAACTGCACAACCACCGGCGGCGAATGGCCGAACCGTCAACGGGGGCAACAATGTCAGCACCCGACAAATCCGCCCCTGCGCCCGCGCCGCCAGACGCCAGCAAAACCGTTGTCCGCGGCGCCTCCCTCCTCATCGTCCTCCAGATCGGTTCCCGCGCCGTCACCTTCATCGCAAACCAGCTACTTCTTCGCTTCCTGACCGCCCAGCTCCTCGGCGTTTCCACACAATTGGAGGTCTACTACCTCTCTGTCCTCTTCTTCGCCCGCGAAAGTCTGCGCGTTGCCGTCCAGCGCCAGGAAACCCGCCCCGCTTCCACCCGGAAACCGGACGACGACCCCAATGCCCGCCTCGGCCGAGAGAGCCAGGCCGTCGTCAACCTTGGGTACCTCGCCGTCTTGCTTGGCTGCTTCGTCACCGTGGGTCTCGGATGGCTCTACCTCTCCTCCGCCGATGAGTCGACCGTCAAGACCCCTAATTTCCTCCTCGCCCTCCGCCTGTATGCCTTCGCCGCCATTTTGGAACTGTTATCGGAGCCCTGCTTCGTGCTCATGCAGACGCGCCTGCAGTTTGGCACCCGTGCATCCGCCGAGTCCATTGCCACTTTTCTGCGCTGCGTCGTGACCTTTGGCACGGCGTTCTGGGCATCGAATGTCGGCATCGACTCTGGCGTCCTCCCTTTCGCCGTCGGCCAGCTCTCCTACGGCGCTAGTCTCCTGCTTGTCTATCTCTGGGCCGGTACCCGCCTGGCCCGCGCGGATGGTTTCTCAGTCCTCCCAAAAGCCCTTGGGTCTGGCGGTCAAGATTATGTCGCCTCCTACTTTTACCGGCCTACAGTCAGTCTGGCGTCCAGCATGATGGCCCAGAGCCTCGTCAAACACGTCCTCACCCAGGGCGACACCTTCCTGGTCTCCATCCTATCCACGCCAAAGTCGCAGGGCGTCTACGCGCTGGCCAGCAACTACGGCGGCCTCCTCGCCCGGCTCGTCCTGCAGCCCATCGAGGAGAGCAGCCGCAGCTACTTCAGCCGCCTGCTCTCGTCCCAGGACACTAAGAAGAGGCCCTCCAGGGAGACGGCGCTCAAGGCGAGCCAGCATCTTCACACGTTGCTCAAGTTCTACCTGCTGCTCTCGTCCATCATCGTGAGCATCGGCCCCGTCGCCGCCCCGCCGCTGCTGTCCCTCGTCGCCGGCCAACGCTGGGCGAACGAGGGCGCCGGCGACGTCCTCGCCGTCTACTGCTACTACATCCCCCTGCTCGCCATGAACGGGGTGGCTGAGGCCTTTGTCGCATCCGTCGCCTCCGAGGCCCAGGTGCACCGCCAGTCGGCCTGGATGGGCGCTTTCTCCGTCGCCTTCGGCTCGGCCGCCTTCTTCTTCATGCGCATCATGGACCTCGGCGCCTCGGGCCTCGTCTACGCCAACTGCATCAACATGCTCTGCCGCATCGTCTGGAGCCTCGCGTTCGTCAAGTCATACTTTGCCCGCCTGGAAACGCCGTTCGAAATCTTTGCATTACAGCCTAACGCCGTCACTTCTATCATCTGTCTATCGGCACCGCATCTCATCCGGCGGGTGACCGGTGTGGCCGCGCGCGCGTCCACCTCGTTCAAGGACCTGGTCGCCATCGGCCTCGCCGCCGTGCCCGTCGTGCTTTTGATGTAAGTCACCCCCGTCCCTCACCCCCCATTTTGAACCCTGCTCGTCTTGATGGTAGTTGTCTCGTCTGACATTATCTATAGACTTTTCGCCGAACGCAGATTCCTACTGCAATGTTACAACTCGGCCCGCAGACCAAAGACTGCATAGGCACACTGTTTTTCTCCTTCATGATGATTCAAAAAGAAAGAAAAAAGAAAGATGGGAGAATCCTCTCAAGGAGCTCAAGTCCTAGACAGTCTTGCAAACAGACACACACCATCGCAAAATAGAGAGAAAACAGATAAATCAGTCAAACACAATCTTGGTCGCCTTCTTCGTCATGTCGACGTCCTTGAAGAAGGCGCCGTACGTGCTGTGAGCCTTCTTCTTGACGGTGGTGCCGAACTTGAAGAGCTCATCGGGGACGGGCTGCTTGGCACCCTTGAGGATATTGATCAAACTGAGTGGTAGTTGTTCCGTTAGTGACTCGTTCTGGTTGACCATTTCCACAGTGACAGGTGACAGGTGACAGATGATAGATGACCACTTACGATCCAGAGTGCGCCTTGTCGTGCTCGGTAAAGAGCGTGATGGCCTCGCCGGTCTTGCCGGCGCGGCCGGTACGTCCGATTCTGTGGACGTAGTCCTCAATCGTCAAGGGGAACTGTCAAGGGGTAGTCAGTATTCCGTTCGAGAAGGCGATGATGATGATGATGATGATGATGATGAGTGAACGCGCGTAAGGAGGGGGGGGGGGGGGGGGGGGGGG
>PJEX01000616.1:6624-18650 GCA_005350895.1 Colletotrichum tanaceti | reverse complement strand
AAAAAAAAAAAAAAAAAAAAAAATTACTTAAACTCCTATCCTTTCCGTGAACACCACCCCCTCCCTCCCCCCCTTTTTGTTTTACTTTACAATTCTCCCTTGTTCCTCACAGCCCGTTGTGACTGTTTTTTGATAGCCAGTTGAAGTTGTCGCAGTCCGTGAGACCCTGGAATGCATGGAGAAAGTCGATGGCGCGCTCTCCCCCTCCGCCTCCCAAGGAGGACATGTCGAGGGCTCCCATGGGCGCAAAGGACTCGACCCCCAGCGCGCCGAGGTCCATCATGGCCGGCGGCGCATCTACCGCGGCCCCGGCGGCGTATCCGTCCCATTCGTACTCGAGCTGGACCTGGTCAACTGCCCTCTGATCCAGCCCGACTCCTCCTCCTCCTCCTCCTCCTCCTCCTCCTCTCGCCGCTTCACCCCGTCTCATAGCCTCCACGCCGTACTCACTCTGGGCCTCGGGCGCCATCGCCATCTCCATCGCCACCGCTGATGGTGGCTGTGGCTGTGGCTGTGGCTGTGACTGTGGCTGTGGCTGTGGCTGTGGTAACGGTGGTTGTTCGACCTGGTAGCTAAACTCCAGCGGCAGCGCCCTCACGACGCCCCAGCGGTGGGCCAGCACGCGGATGACCATGATGCTCTTGGTGGCGCGGACGGGCCAGGGCGTCTGCAGCTCGCGCAGGAGCTCGAGGCACTGGCGGAGCCAGTGGGTGCTCTGGTGGCGCAGGGCGGGCGTCCGGCTCGTGGCGTTCATGAGGTGGACGATGGCGGCGCTGAGGAGGTGGTGGATGAGGACCGGGTTCGGCGGCGTGTCGAAGCCGTGGGCGCGGCGGTAGGTGCGCGCGAGGCGGGAGGTGGCGGTGGCGGCGGCCGTGAGGGAGCGGAGGACGAGGAGCATGAACTCGGAGTTTTGATGGTGGTGGTGATGATGGTGCTGTTGGTGTTCGGCGGTGTTGGCGTTACTGTTGTTGGTGTTGGTGTTGATGTTGGTGTTACTGTTGTTATTAGTGTCGCTGCTACTATTGCCCTCCGCCGGCGGTGGTGTCTGGGAGGAGATGGCGGCAAAGATGCGCAGAAAGGGCGGCATCGTGATGAGGATCGCCATCTGGTACGCGAGGTGGAACTGCAGGACGGGCTTGGGCGTCGAGTCGCCCGAGAGACGGAGGCGGTCGTCCCGGGAGCGGAAGAAGGTGCTGAGGGCGTCCTGGCTTGCGACGAGAACCCGGACCTGCTGCGGAATCGGAAGGGATTCAAAGGTTGTCGAGAAGCTGTAGATAGGGGGGGAGGGGAGGGGAAGAAGTAGGATGTATGAGTTAGCCTGGGAGGTATAGGAAGTATTTATACGATTTTATAGGGAGGGAGAACAAAAACAAGAACAAGAACATTAAGAGGAAGACCAAGAAGGAGTAATCAAAAAAGAAGTAGAAGAAGAAGAACAAAAACAAGGAGTAAAAAAAGCCCACACATGTCATCACCAAGACAAGAGACTTACACCTGGTCCATATACTGGTCCTGGAGATACCACAGCTTACACTGCCAGGCGAACGAGAGCTGGGCCAGGTCGGCCGTCGAGCTCTCAAAGGTGGTGTCGAAGCTGGGGACGTTGACGCGGCGCCAGGGCAGCGCGCAGTTGCGGCCGAGGATGGAGATGGCGGTGCGGTCGATGATGTAGAACATCCAGAAGGTGCGGACCTCGCGCTCCGTGGCCTCGAGCCGGCGCGCCGTGCACTCGTCGAGGGCCAGCACGTGCAGCCGCAGGTGGACGCACATGCCGGCGGCCATGGAGGTGAAGATCCAGCCAAAGTGGTCGCGGCCCAGGGCGAGCGAGCGCCACGACAGCATCGAGAGGCCCTGGATGACCCGGAGCGACGGGCTCCGCCGGCAGCACGTCAGCGCGAGGCCCTCGGCGAACTCGGCGAAGGCGTCGCCGACCACCCGGGCGTCGGGCCGCGACGAGAAGGCGGTGCCCGTGGCGACGATGGCGCTGTGCAGGAACGCCTCGTCCGCCGCCTGGTAGGGGTACCCGCCCAGGAAGTCGGCCGTCGTCGTGTACGGCGTGAACTGGTGCTCGCGGTTGATGTTGTCGAGGAACAGCCCCGCCATCTCGTGCACGAGGCCCTCCTGGCGGCAGTACGCGAGGATCTGCTCCGGCGGCGTGACCACCACCACCGCCGGGGCCTCCGCCGGGGCCGGCGCCGGCTGTGGGGCCGGTGGGAGGACCGGGTCGACCGAGTAGCGGGACCCCGTGTTCGGGTCGTCGATGATGGTCACGCCGTCGCCGACGTTGGTCCGCCAGAGCATCACGCACAGCTCCTCCATGGCCGCTTGGGATTTTTCCTGTGTCGTCGTCGCCGTCGCCGTCGCCGTCGCCGTCGTGGCCCCGGGGCCCTTGCCGGTGTCGGCACGGCCGTCTCCGAGGGAGAAGACATTGTTGGCGGCGGCGGTGGGGACAAAGCTCCCATCTTCTACTTCATCTTCATCTTCTTCATCTGCGGCATCACCTCCGGCAAGATCCTCTTCTCCCCCGAGACCGAGGTCTGGTTCTACTGACTGAGGCGCGCTGTCACTCAAAGACAGCGCCGGCGACGGCTCGCTCTCGGCACCTTGCTTTTCCAGGGCCAAGAGCAGAGACTGGACCTGTGACTCGAGGGCCCTGACATAGTCTTCGTCCCAGTACTTCCGCCTGGGCGGGGGGGGAGGGAATATCACGTCGTTAGTCATGACTAACTTTATCTAGCTACGCTGCCGGGAGGGAGGGAGGGGGGGGGATGACACACTTCCTGGGGCGTTGCTCGGTGTAGACGCATTCCCTATTCTGCCGGCTGCATAACGAGCATGCAGGGCGAGCCGCGTCGCACTGCCCGACAGGGACACCGGTTAGCCAGGCCACACGTTGCAGTTGGACGGGGGAACAGGAACGGGAGCAGTAACAGGAACGGGGAACGGGGAACGGCATTCGGGAACCGGGACTAGCAAGCAACCCAGGAGCCCGGAAACCCCGTCCCCGTCCCCGTCCCCGTCCCCGTCCCCGTTCCCGTCTGGATTTAGAGGTTTAGAGGTCGGTAGGTGAGTCTAGTCGAACCCGTCACGTCACAGCCTGCAGGCCCGCCCAGAGTGGGAAACCTACTTTTCGCTTCCCCGCCCTGCATCGGTCACACGCGAAGCTTGTCGGCTTCTGGGACATGGCGTGCCTAGGGCCCTGGGCTGGGGGTTACTGGAAGAGGGTGGCACGGTGGGTAGGTTAGGGTAGCCTGTAGTCTGTGGCCTGTAGGGGAACGATGATTCCAAGTCAAGGCGTGCCGAGTCGTGCTTTTCGGCGAGGCGCAGCGGGTAAAGCTGATTGACGTGTGCCGCGTCCGGGACCTGACTGGGGGGGAAGAGAGAGGGGGGGTGGGAGTGGGGAGGGTCTCTTCCTTCGGCTGCTGCCGCAGCAGGCGAATGAGTAGAGACTTGAGTGAGTGTGAGAGAGACACACGGTGGGGGAGCGGGAGCGGGGAGGGGTCCCGAGGGCCGGGGAGTGGTCGTGGCCGTTGTTCGTCGTCGTTGTTGATACGGTCTATCCCCGCCGGAAGTGGGCAACAATGAACGGGAAAGGGAGAGAGGGAGGGAGGGAGGAGGGGGAGGGGGAGGTTGTCGACTCGATCTGCGGGGTGGAGACCTCCGCAGCCTCGGAACATGGGCCGAGCGGGAGATGGTTTGTGTGGCACGTCCCGAGGACGGCGGCTTCTTCGGCTAGAGACGAGAGATGAGAGACGAGAGACGAGGGATGAGATGTGTGAGGTGAGGTGAGGTGAGGTGAGGTGAGGTGAGGTGAGGTGAGGTGAGGTGAGATGAGATGAGGGGGTTCTAAGACATGTCGAGACTCGAGAGGGGGGAGCGTGGCCTGACAAACCCTGAAATGGGCGAGTGGCTGAATGGTGGTGGATGTTGGAGTATTTTTTCAGGCACGCACACTCTTGTCGTAAATCAACTATCCGTACTCAATACTCACGGATAAGAATCAGCAGCCCGTTGATTATAAAAGTTCTGCCCACCCTGTTGTGGCCCTTGGTTGGGTCTGTTGTGAGGATCCCGATCTGGGGATTATGGCGGTAATTATCGAGGTTCTGTAGTTTGATTGTGCACTCTGGCGTCACGAGTCATTTATTCGATATTAAAGACTAAAA
Source organism: Colletotrichum tanaceti (assembly GCA_005350895.1). Classification (NCBI taxonomy): domain Eukaryota; kingdom Fungi; phylum Ascomycota; class Sordariomycetes; order Glomerellales; family Glomerellaceae; genus Colletotrichum; species Colletotrichum tanaceti. Next base: position 14,484 of record PJEX01000616.1, on the reverse strand, counting down.
GCAAAAGCACGAGCGAAGAATTATGCGTGGAGAGGGCCTATTTAATATCACCCCGAGCGGACCTGAGGAGGAGGGGGAGGAGGGGGGACCATTGTCGTCTTTTTGGTTTTGAATAGGTAATGAAGTCGTTGTAGTTTCTACTAGCTCTTCGCTACTTGGGGTATCCTGTCACTCGACAACTTACTACTTACTGACATGTTACAGAAAGCAGGACAGCCGAGGCTATCATCATCTCCTCAAGACCAAAAAAACATCCATCCGTCTCGACGACAACTCGCCCGGCACTCCCCGTCGACCATCCGTGCCGCTTTCATACCCGGTCAAACCCAGCCTACCAACAAGTCACTTAATACTTCCAGGGTCTTCATGCCTCGGTTGGCTTGTTGGTCGACTTGAAGAACTGCGGATACACGTCGCGCAGCTCCCGCAGGTGGCGGATCTGGAACTGCGACGCCTTGCTCTCGGGCACAGGCAGTCCGTCCTCCACCAGGTGCGCCGCCGTCCAGCCCAGTTCCGCCGCGCTCTTGCAGTTGTCGTAGGAGTCGTCTGATGGCGATGGGAAAAGATAGAGAGAACGGGAAGAAATTAGCCAACCGGCCCCGTGAAGTACTAATAGAACAAATATCCCCCGGACTGACCGGAACTCACCGACAAAGAAACAGTCCTCGGCCCTCTCGACGCCCGCCTCGTCCATGGCCTTGTGGAACATCTCGGGCGCCGGCTTGCACACGAAGGGGTACCGCGCGTAGTCGCAGTAGGTGAGGCCCTCGAACAGGTCGTCGACGCCCAGCAGCCGCACGACGCGCCGCGCGTGGTTGACGTAGGCGTTGGTGAAGAGCCGGACCCGGACCCTGCTCCGGTCGAGGTCCCCCAGCAGCCGGCGCAGCTCGGGGTCGGGCCGCAGGATCCCCTCCAGCGGCAGGGCGTCGTCCACCTCGGCGTTGTAGTCGAGCGGGTCGATGCGGTGGTGGCGGACGAGCCCCTCGATGGCGAGCCCGTAGCTCTTGTAGTACTCCCTCGTCAGCCTCGCCGCCTCGTCCTCGGGCAGCGAGAGGTGCGTCACGAAGTACCGGTCGATGAGCTCGGCCATGAGATGGTGGATCTTGTGGCCTTTGTGACGGGGGAGGGGGTTCGGGGTGTGAGTCTCTTTTTGAAATCTAACATCACAACATCACCTGCCCTTCCCGGGGAAAGACAGCTTGCTGGTTGGTGGTGACTCACTCCTTGAGTAGAGGCAATTGTCAATGTCGCTGTGGCGAGCGAGGTTAGCAGGTGTGATTTTGATCCCCCCCCCCGGTTTCCTGCCAGGACCGAAGCAGTCTTCAAACTCACAAGAAGAGAACAGGTTTGCCGGTGATGGCGCCCTGTGTCAATCCGTTCTCCATGGCGGTCACTTTTGCGCAAACGTTGCGTTGCGGCCGTGGGCTGTCAAACGAGTAGACAAACGCTGGTTCAGACTTCAGAGAGAGAGAGAAAGAGGTTTCAGAACACAACACTTCAGCATTTTGGAGACAGACGACGACTGGAGGAGGGATTCTCCCCGTCCAGCTGATTCAGGTTTAGCGTTGCTGCGGCACATGAATCATTGACTGGACCAGGAAACCAACCCAGCCCAACCTAACCCACTGCAGTCAGTTATCGACGTGCGTGATGATCAACATTTGATGTGGACTTTTTCAACATTTCAGCCAACTCGCCTGGGGGGGTTTCTCAATCCTTCTCTTACAAAGGTATAAAGACAAAACCCCCGAAACTCCAAACAGACCCCATAGTGTTTTGTTTCTGGCTCCGGTGAGCTGCTTCGGACAGAGTCTGGTAGGGAGAAGCAAGCATCCAGCCTAGGCAATTAATCAAACATGGCCAACACACTCCACTTCCGATGCAGCACGGTTATGATGAGCAATGGAAACTGTTGGCACTAAACACTCTTCAGTTTGCTGGTCTTTTGTATCATGGTATCCTGGTCTGCTTGGCTCACTTGCATGCATGCAGCACATTAAACATCAGCCAATAATTAGTGATAAACATAGTCTGAAACTGCAGCCTTACGGTATTGTAATTATCTAGAGACTCCTGGGCACCACTTCCAATCCACCTGTTGACGTGAACTGAGCAAGTTGTATCAGACAACTCTGTCACCTCCCCGAGCGAACCCTGTTGCCGGTTGTTAAACTGCCTTGTATGCCAGTACGACACGGGGTTTGACACGGTTGCTGGCGACGTGTGCTTGAACTTGAAGGTCACCGAGGCAATGTTTATTCTCTCCAAGAACAACTATAGAACACAAGGGGGTATGAGACCCTACCGGATCAACCAACCATTATTATCAACCCACGCTTTCAATCCTATATTCTATCACATGTTAGTCCGAGAGCAACAGTTGCGTCAGCACAACGGATACATGCAGAAAGCCGTATCAGTCGAGGCGCCAAGGTGTCACGCCTCACCGCCTGCTCGTTGGAGACAAAACCACAAAAGAAAGCCCGTCTCGGCATGACTGGCCCGGGAATCTCGTCTGCAACACGTTACACGTTACACATCTTCAGCCGCCGGGAAATGGGTGCCACCCAGCTTCACAGCGGCCACCCCGAGAGCGCCATCCCGTACTAATACCACGATCGCAATGCTCTCATCTCGTGCTGTGCAGGTGAGCTCGCGTCCCATCCTCCCGCTCCCGAGGGTCTGCTCTGCGGGTGCTCCTCGCCCGCTGCGCGTGATACGAACCATACGATCTCGCCTCTTCAGGTGCCACTACTCGGCCATGCCCGCACCAGCCCCGCCGGTCGAGTACGGATACGTCGACGGGGTCGAGCACCTCGGCGACTACGGACCGGGCGGCTATCACCCAGTCCACATCGACGACCGACTGGACGGGCGATACCGAGTCGTGCACAAGCTCGGCCACGGCACCTTCTCAACCGCCTGGCTCGCCGTCGACGAGAACCTGTCCAAGTACGTCGCCGTCAAGGTCGGCACCGCGGACGCGGACTGCACCGAGGTCGACGTCCTCTCCCTGTTCACGCCGCAGGGCGTTGCGGACCGCAGCGACCCGGAACACTTACACCACCGCTCGCTGGTCCCCGTCGTCCTCGATCGCTTCAGTCTCGGCGGGCCGAACGGCACCCACCCTTGCCTCGTCACGCTTCCGGCACGGTGTAGCCTACGGGACGCAAAGGAGGCATCGGGTAACTCTTTGCTTCAGCTGGATGTCGCTAGGTCCCTGGCCGCGCAACTCGTCCTAGCCGTCTCACTCGTCCACTCAAAAGGCTACGCCCACGGAGGTGAGCGTCCCAGCCCCATCGTGCTCCATCGGACAACTTGGCTGACACACACACACACACGCACCGTGGCCCAAGATCTCCATCTTGGCAACCTCCTCCTACAGCTTCCCTCGTCTCTGGATACTCTTTCGATACAGCAGCTGTACGCACGGTACGGCGAGCCGGAGAAAGAGCCGGTGATCCGTCTAGACACCCAGGCGCCGTCAACGGATCCCGGGGTCCCGTCGTACGCGGTGCCATCGGTGTGGCTGGGCGTACCAAGTCACCAGGTCACGCTGGCCGACGCCAAGCTGATCCTGGGCGACTTTGGCGTCGCCTTCCGTCCCGCCGACAAGTCTCGGTCCGAGTCGTACACGCCGCTCGACCTCCGCCCGCCCGAGGCCTTCTTCGAGCCGGGGACGCCGCTCACGCTCGCCTCGGACGTCTGGAGCCTGGGCTGCGTGCTCTTCGAGCTCGTCGCCCACCGCTCGCTCGTCGACGGCTTCCTCGCGCCGCGGGACGAGATCACGGCGCAGCAGGTCGAGCTGCAGGGTCCCATGCCGCCCGAGTGGTGGGGGAAGTGGGAGGAGCGGCCGCGGTGGTACGACGACGCGGGCAGGCCCCTGAGCGACGCGTCCGACATCTGGCCGTGGGGACGGCGGTTCGAGCAGTGGGTGCAGAGCCCGCGGCGGTCGAGGGGCATGGAGACCATGGGGGAGGACGAGCGGGACGCGCTGTTGAAGCTGCTGGGGCGGATGCTCGCATGGAGGCCGGGTGCGAGACCGAGCGTGCTGGAGGTGCTGGAGGCGGACTGGATGACGCGGTGGGCTCTGCCAACCTACCAGAAAGCATTGGACGGGGTTTGAACTTGATAGAACGGATTAAATAGCAGGGGACCTGAACTGAGGGTGTGTATAAATACCATATCGAAATCTCCCTCCGTCACAACTTTTGTCCATAAACAGGTGAGAGAGAGATCTCTTGACCCCCTCCGGTGATAGATCGTTGTCGTGGCCACCGGGCACCCTCACGTTGATGAGCGATGCAGCGGCCCCGGTTGTCTTTTGAGGGCCACATTAAGCTAAGAGCAGGATCATCTTGCTCTTAGACTAAGAGAACAGATTACGTAGACCCGGGAGTAACATGCCTCCTATAAGTTTTGATAAAACTGTTGCGTCTGTAAAGGAGCCTGCTCTTCCTCCTTACAATAGGAAATAATGTCACAGGAGAAATCAGCTCTCTAAGAGCCCTCTGAAACAGGCATGTCACGTGCTCATATGTATATATATAGGCCATATTCCAGCTACTTACTAGCTCCTAGAATCAAGCATCTTTCCCTTCTTTTCTCCTATGCCTACTGTGTGCTCTAACTTGTGACAAATAACGCTGTCTGCACGACGTTGTTCCCCTCCTGCAAGGATTGCAGTCAGGAGAATTCTTTTTGGGCTATATTGCTATGCGAAGTTAGTAGACTTGGTCCTCCCGCTAGGTTGTCTTGGAGAGTTTTATGGTATTATAGTGACAACTATGAATGACTGGTACTGTGTAATTAATTATTTAATGTCCTCATTATTTGAGCGAAGTAAACGAGGCGCCGACTTCTAAGCTATATTGTAAATTTGTATCTCTTAGGCCCATTAGCCGTCTTATACTTATCTTCTGGTAAGCGAATTATCGGTCTTTTCCATTATGCTTTGGCAAGCGAGCGGGGGAAGAGAGGGAGAAAGAAAAAGAGAGAGAAAGACAAGGCACGAGAGCGGGAACTCTGCGCTGGAATGGGGTTCGCGGACACGCGGTGTGAGCTTGTTAACAATATGCCAAGGAGCCTACGTTGATGTTTGTTTTAATGACGTCCTGGGGTACTGTGAGGCGTCTCTCTTGAAGAATCTTTTCAAACCTCGCGGGGCGTGCGCCTCGGCACTTGACGCACGAGGGCACCGGCCGGACCAAGGCTCGCAGTAGTACATGAAGACGAGGACGGACAACAGCAAATTGAAGGTGGCGCGGACAAGAAAACGTTCTCCGGCATGTCAGGGCAGTAATCACGGGTTCCTTGTCAGATATCTCGTTGTGAAAGGGAGCAATGGCCTCACGTTCCCAATGGGAGCGCGCCCAGGAGATGAGGCTGGGCTGGACTCCTCGGATTTGTTTCCTCTCCCGGGAAGAGAGAGGCCGACCAAGCTGGGCGGATTCTTTGGGCCGTGATCATTCCTTTGGCATTGCTTGCGCCCCTGATGTAGACAGACTTTTCTTCCAGTCTGGGCGAGGCCGTTGGCTCAGAGAGATATGCGAGACCGAAGGGAACTAGACTCATCGGAGCTATAAGCTGATGGCCTGACTCAGGAGGGGCAGGTTGGACAGAAACATCAAATGTGGGATCCAAGCAGGGAGGCTGGGTATTCTTGTATTGCTTTTGACTTGATTCGCAAGAGTCTTCATCTTCCATCATATATCAAACTCCGCCTGCTGTCCCCCCATGAACATCATCTCTCGTCTTTATTGTACAACACTGCCCCTTGACCACGAACTCGATCACGAATTCGATCACGAGATGGCGGACGACAGGGTGACGACGACCCAGCGCACCGCCGACTTCTCGTCTTTCAGGGGCGTCCAGTGCGTCACGAACCGCTCGTCGCCGCGGAACAGGGCGCTGCGGCGGGTCTGCAGGCGCACGTCGACGCTGACGGGGCCGCCGGCGCGGAGGGCGTTGCGCACGCGCGTCTTGTAGTCGGACTGGTGGTTCACCATGTTCTGCTTGAGGAAGCGGAAGACGTCCTGCCCGGCCACGAGGCCGACGGTGTTGTTGGCCGGGTGGAGCATGTCCAGCACGCCCTCGGAGTAGAAGCGGATGACGAAGGCGTCGTAGCTGACGACGAGGTACTGTGTTGACAAGAGAGGTTGTTTGTCAGTGATCGGGGTGGTTTCGTCATGGGTGTGTATTTGTGTGTGTTTGTGTGTGTGTGTGTGTGTGAGAGAGAGAGAGAGAGAGAGAGAGAGAAAGAGAAAGAAAGAGACAGATGTTTACCTTGGAGTACGCAGTGTAAAACTCCTTCATCTGCGTGTTCAGGTCTCTCCCCTCGAGCTGGTGGAGCAGCTTGCTCTCCATGCCCGGGTCGATGACCGTCGACGTGGTGAGCCCGCGGGCGGCGTCGTCGCCGTCGACCTTGACCCCGAGGGCCTTCAGGAAGGCCTTGCGCGCGGACGGCGCGGACGAAGCCCGGTGGAGCGCCAGCGGCGGCCCCTTGACCTTGCCGTCCTTGACCCTGTCCTTGTCCTTGTCCGGGACGTCGTCGTTGTGGGACACGGACAGGACCCTCATGACATCGGCGTTGCTGTGGATGGTCGTGGAGCAGTTGACCTGGCCGCCGATGAAGAAGGCCAACTTTCCCGCTTCGTTGTACAGAGGGGCTGTTTTTGTGAGCGAGCGAGCGGTTGATTAGTTCTTGAGGGGAATTTTAATCGTGGGTTACATGGATCTGCGTGGATGGATGACAATAGGACTTGATGATACTCCTTGACGGGTGCTGCGAGAATTCATGAAAGAGGCTCCCCAAAGGATAGATGATGGTGTGTGACTTTTCTGCGTGTCTGTGTGTGTGACTCACCAACGTAAAGCAGGTTCCAGAACGGGTCGCCGTTCTTCTTGTAGTTCAATATCAACTCGACCGATTCTTTGCGTTCGTTGATGGCCGTCTTGAGCCTGCGGACGGGAGCCCGGTCGGTGTGTTGCCCCTGGAGGAACCGGCAGTTTCGCGGGATGATCTCGGAGCGCGTGTAGCCGGTGACCTTGACGAAGCCGTCCGAGGCGAACACAATCGGGTTGTCGGCCAAGCTGTTTGGTGATACAGGAGTTTAGTCAGTCAGTCAGTCAGTCAGTCAGTCAGTCACTCATTCACTCAAAGAGTCATGAGAATAGACTCCCGAGACGGGGGAATAGGTAGGGTGATCGAGGTTGTAAACTTATAAGGGGTCTCCTTACCCGGGATTCGTCAGACAGAAGCAGTCGCCGAGCCCCTGGTAGGCGTGGCGGTCCGACGACAAGGCCCTGGCCGCGCTCAGGGCCATCTGGGAGCGGACGAAGCGGGGGTAGATGTCAAGGAAGACGTCCTGCTCGACGCTCTGCTGCAGCTCCGAGAAGAGCGTCTCCATGGACGGGAGCGTCCTCGTGACGAGGGACTTCATCTCGGCGTGGACCGACTTGCGCAGCTCGCCGTTGACGTTGATCTGCTTGGTCGAGTCCTCGGCGAGGAAGTCCTTGTGGATGCTCGTCATGATGCCGGCGAGGTCGTTCAGGACCGTCTGATACTGTTCGACCTGGCGTAGTGCAACATGGTTAACTTGACCCAGTCTGTTTGTGTCACACTCTCTCGCTCTGATTCTCGCTCTGATTCTCACTCTCATTCTCACTCTTGCTCTCACTCACTCACTCTCATCCTCACTCTCATCCTCACTCTCATCCTCACTCTCATCCTCACTCTCATCCTCACTCTCATCCTCACTCTCATCCTCACTCTCATCCTCACTCTCATCCTCACTCTCATCCTCACTCTCATCCTCACTCTCATCCTCACTCTCATCCTCACTCTCATTCTCTCAC
>PJEX01000614.1:0-18668 GCA_005350895.1 Colletotrichum tanaceti | reverse complement strand
CCCCCCCCCCCCCCCCCCCTCGTGGGTACCTGTAGTGTAAAAGTCAATTGCTAGGAGTGCCCCCGCTTCCCCATCACTCCAGGAGATGCTCGCTTTGCCTTGATGACACCCCTCGACGCCCTATTGCACACCCTCCCCCGGGCCTGGAGGCTCTTGGTCAGGACTCAGGCAAGGGGTTGTCAATTGTGATACAAAAAGACTAGTCTGTATTATGGTCGGACAGTAGTCCGTCTCCCGTCACCATGGCATACGGCAGACCAGCGTGGGTCGGGCCGACAGCAGAACTTCACCTGACCTGGGGGAGGGTGCCGAAGTGTGAATAGACACCGGTCAATGGAACTCTACAACTCTCATGAGCTCCAAGTAATACTACAACACGTTGATCATTTACGCTCCCCCTGATCTCTTGGACCCGAGACAAGGGGAAACGAAACACGCCCACTCATCGATAGTGTTGGGCCACTGGCCGAATTTCGCTCGCGGCGGAGCTTCTTGGAAGCCATCCTTTTTCCGTCTCGCGGCCGGTTCAGCAAGACCGGCCAGAGATACGGGGGAGGTCCACACGCAGTCCGCAAAAGATTTCCCCTCTGGTCATGATCACATAGTACCGACTGGGTTAATTATGTGTCTGGTGTCTGGGAGCCACTTGGAAGACAGTTGACCACCATAATCATGAATCATCACGCGGTTGGGGGCCATCCGCCCGGTGTTGGTGTGTTACCTGTAAAAAGCGTTGTTAGTAGTGAGACGATACTCCGTCCAAGTTGATGCCAAACATCTCCCAATTCCACCCAAAGTGAACGCCATCCATCGTTACCTCTGTTCTCAGCAGAACCCGAACCCCCCCCCTCTCCCCTTCGCGTCTCGTCCCGCCTGTGCCCAGTCGTCCCCATTTGCCGAAAAACGCCCACGGACACGCCGGAAGAAGAAGAGAAGAAAAATGTCGAAACCCCATTTCAAAGTCATCATAGTGGGGGGCTCCGTCACGGGCCTCACGCTGGCTCACAGCCTTCACAAGATAGGAGTAGACTTCGTCATCCTCGAGAAGCGGCCGACCGTCACGCCGCAGGAGGGCGCCTCTGTCGGCATCCTGCCCAACGGCGCCCGCGTCCTCGACCAGCTGGGCCTCTACGGTCTCGTCGAGGAGGCGACTGCGCCGCTGGGTGCCACGCATATCCATTTCCCCGACGGTTTCCACTTCCGCAGCCTGTATCCAAAGTCCATGTTGGAGAAGTACGTATGGATACGGGGAAAAAGAAAGAACGGAACCATCTTTCTATTTCCCTCTTTTGTGTTGATCCTCACCCAAACCCCCCTCCCAATTGTTACTGACCGGTTTGATTTTTCTTGGGCAGTTTTGGTTACCCAGTCGCTTTTCTCGAACGGCGAAGGCTCCTCGAGGTCCTCTACGACGCCTTGCCGGATAAGAGCAAGGTCCTGGTCGACAAGACCGTCTCGGACATTGAGCAGTGCGATGATGACGGGAAGTCAGCCGGCGTCAAGGTGCGGACGGTCGACGGGCACGTCTACGAGGGCGACCTTGTCGTCGGCGCGGACGGCGTGCACAGCCGGACCCGGAGCGAGCTATGGCGCATGTCCAGCTCGGCGGGACGGAGCGAGGACGTGAGAATGGAGAAAGACAGTGAGCCCGTTGCGACTCCCCTCCCTTTTTTTCTTTTTGCTTTTTCACCGTGTGGGCTTTTTGGTATCCCAGGAGCACGAACTAACGGCAGATGTAAGGAATGTCCGCCGAGTACTCGTGCGTCTTTGGCATCTCGCGGGGCCCGTCCGGCCTGACGGCCGGGGAGCAGATCATGCGCATGTACGACGGCCGGACGCTGGTGGTCATCCCCTCCAAGGACGACGTCGTCTTCTGGTTCCTGTCGCGCAAGCTCGACAGGCGGTACAAGTACAGCGAGGCGCCGCGGTTCACGCTCGAGGACGGCACCGCCGCGTGCGCCGAGCTGGCCGACGCCCCGCTGGCCGACGGCGTGCGGTTCGGGGACGTCTGGAAGATCCGCCAGACCTTCAACATGGTCGTCCTCGAGGAGAACCTCCTCAGGACCTGGTCTTTCGGCCGCGTCTTGTGCATTGGCGACAGCATCCACAAGGTAGCGCTCTCTCTCTCTCTCTCTCTCTACGCTTCCACCCCCCCCGTTCCATTTCCTTTACTAAACGACGACCCGTATCCAGATGACGGTCAACCTCGGACAAGGTGCCAACTGTGCCATTGAGGACGTCGCCATCCTGACGAACCTCCTGAGCCAGCGTTTATGGTCCAAGAGGGGGGCGAAGCCATCGGGCCAGGAGCTCGACGCCCTGCTGCGCCGCTTCAACGAAATCCACCTGTCGAGGGTATCGCACATCTACGACACCTCCTGGCTGATAGCCCGCGTGCACGCGCGAGACGGCTTCGTCCGCAAGATCATCGGGAGATACGTCATGCCCTACTTCGGCCACAGGTTCGAGAGCCGGCCCTTCAACATGATCGCCAACGCCGCCGCCCTGGACTTCCTGCCCCTGCCGCGCTCCTCCTTTCCGGGCTGGGAGAAGTACAAGAGCAAGGAAAGCAAGCCCGCCGGCCCGTGGACGGTGGTGTCGCGGTCCATCTTGCTGCTCGTGGGATTGGCCATTCTGTCAGCCTGGTGGCGACGGGCCTGATGTTGATTTTGTAGTGCAGACCTTGTAGTGTTCTTAGGTGGTTGCAGATGTAACAAAATGGAAAATCTCCCCTATACTCCCCCCTTACTTAACACCTACTTACACTAAACGTGCTCCTTTTCATACTACCCTGATGACATTAGAGATAAGAGATAAATTAGAAAGAACTTTGACATGGAAGAGGTAAGAATACTATAATAAAAGTAAAAGAAAGAAATACATTCTGCTGTAGGCATATCATGGTAGATCAAAGTGGAGTATCTACTTTGATACCTATTTTACTAAGTAATTATCTTATTCCTCTCACTGAGCGTATCAGGCAAAGCGTCCTCTGCACATATATGTTAACGAGTGATCATAGCAAGAGCAGTCGCTACAGTATTTGCCATCTAGTTGCAGCGAGAAAGTGCGGTTGTGAAGATTCAATTTTCGGTACCGCATCGCGATCCCGGCCCCTATCGGCAGCCGTCGGCGGTGGAGTGGGGCCGACTTTTCCGGAACCGGTCGGATGTAGTTTCGGCACCGGCGGGATAATCGGACTACACCTCACAGCACAGCACAGACTTTGTTGGAAGCCGCATTGATGAACAAGTAAAGAGAACACCAATTGATTTCTTGACACCACTGAATTACATGTTTTCTATGGCATTTATTCCCTTCGCCCAAGAGGAGTCATGTCTGTGCACTATTATCATCATGCTGATGTTGTTGTTCTTTGGAGGCCCAAAGCCAGCCTGCAGGCAAGACACGAATCCCAGAGGCGTCTCACCATGCAGAGGTTGTTACTGTCGGCCGGCCGTCCCCAAACCAGCTTCACTTCTTCTTCAACTTTCCGGCGGCAGCGGCGGCGGCGTTTTGCCGCTCGAACCGGCGGACGTACCAGAGGCACAGCCCGTACGACCCATCCAGGATCAAGAAGATGGTGACGAACCAGATGTACATGGGAGAGCCCATGAACTCGTGGGCCTCCTTCCAGTACGTGTACCGGATGATGTCTTGGGGAACGAGGACGAGGGATCCGAAGAAGCGGGAGAACCTGTCGGAGAAAAGAAAAAAAGAAGGGGGTCAGATTTCGAGCATGAAGGAAAAAAATAGGCAAGAGGGCGTCTTTGCTTTCTCCACGGGGGGTACATACCACAGAAAGTACGAGGCGCCGCGGGAGTGGCCTCGACACAGCAGCTGGCAGAGGCCCCCGACGCTCAGCAGCAGCTGGCACGCGTAGGCGCTCCAGGCCTGGCCGAGCTCGGGGCCGACCTGCTTGGCGAGGACGACGTGGGCCGAGGCGAAGCCGGCGACGGCGAGGACGAAGATGAGGCGCAGGTTGCGCTGGACCAGGGGCGCGTGGCCCCACTCGCGCGGCGCGTTCCGGACGGCGGTGTACATGACGCCGCAGTTGAGCAGCAGGCCGGAGAAGTGCACGTACTTCTCCAGGCTGGTGGTGAAGGCGTACAGGACGGCGTACGTCAGCTCCCAGGCGAAGTTGCAGCACAGCGGCAGCAGCGCCATGGCGTAGGTCTCGTCCCGGAGGGACTTGCGGATCATGCCGACGTAGTTGGTCGTCCAGCCGATGCCCATGATGAGCTTGCAGGCGTCGGCGATCCAGACGACCTCGCGGTAGGCCTCGGGCGCCTGGGAGACGTCGACGATGTTCATGATGGCGAGTGATGATGCTGGTGGGTGTGAGGGGGGTTTCAGGAATGGGCCGAGGAGAGGGCAGGCGGATGCGGAGTTTCAAATTCAGGAGGATGTGAACGGCAGAAAGAGTAATTACGAGAGTGTAGACGTTGACGCTTGTGTCTTTTCGCCCATCGATATCAACTAGCTAAACAGAGCATCATGATAAGACTGGGATAAAAGAGACTGTCTAGTTGTTGTCACGTGTCAAGATACGACCGAAACTGCCGAAAGAAAACAAGTCCTTCTTCCGATGGCACGGAACCGAGTCAGACATCAGGACATCCAGGAGAGCTTGGCGGAGCCGAGTTGACTGCCATTGGATTCCACTTACACTAGAGAGGAGGCTCCGAGGTCTGCTTGACTCTGGAGCAATTTGTTGAGTGCCAACGAGCCGGAGCAGCGTGAGTCGAGTGGACCCAAGTCAGTTTTGCGTAAATAGGGGCACGGTTTGGTTGTGGGCGGGTGAATATCGACCGAGAGCATTGCCGAGGGGGGGGGTGGCAGACGGGTTCATCGACTCCATGAAGCAGCATGTCGTTATTGGAACCACCTATTAATTACACATGGAACTTTATCGCGATGGCCGGCGGTCACGTTTCCGGTGGAGATAGTGGAGATACAGAAAAAGACTTGACCGAGAGACAGAAAGGCCCAGCCAGCTCCTTGATTACGATGTACACGTGTAGAGCTCGGTGTCGATGTGACTGTGGATGAAGTATTCGCGTATGCATAAACCACTCATGAACCTTGAAAAGCGATAGACAGTATAGATCCCCCTAGTTTCAGCATCCCACGACTTCCTCGCTCGGCCCGGGACCCTGTGGAGGCATGCACACGCGCACGACATGATGGCGGCGATGTTACCCTCACGCCCACAGCCTCCTAGCCGACCACGCTCGTCCACCCGTTGTCCACGGCGATGAGGGCCCCGTTCACGGTGCCCCAGCCCGGCCCGGAGGCCAGGGACAGGCATATCCCCGCCACGTCGTCGACCTTGCACGGCTGCGGCCGGACCCCCGAAAAGATCTCGCCCAGCTTCTGGCGCCCCTCCTTGTGACAGCCGTCGCGGAAGGCCTCGCTCAGGTGGGTGCCGCCGATCACGCCAATCATCAGCGCGTTGCAGCGGATGCCCTTGGGGCCGTAGAAGGCGGCGGTGCTCTTGGTCAGGCCCACCAGCCCGTGCTTGCTCGCCGTATATGCCGTGCCTTTTTCACTCCCCCGCCCAGGGACAGGGGGGGAGTTTGTGTTAGTTTAGTTCGACTCCACGTGGTGTTTACGGTTGGGATCGGCGAGTCAAGGAAGATGGGAAAGACACATCCCAAAGGGGAGGGGGGGGGGGGGGGTGTGGTCTCACCTGCAAGCCAGCCAGCCGTGGCCGCTCCGGAAGCAATGTTGATGATACACCCGGCGGGCTCCGGCTTCGACAACATGCTGCGTACCGCGAGCTTGCTCAGCTGGAGCGGAGCCGTCAGGTTCACCGCCACGACCTTGTCCCACAGGTCGAGCTCGACGTCGCCCACCGGGTCGAAGCGGTCCATGACGGCGGCGTTGTTGACGAGGACGTCCAGCGTGCCGAACCGGCCGGCCATGTCGTCGAACAAGTTCTGCACCTGGGCGCGGTCGGTGATGTCGGCCGTCACCCCGGTGAGACTACCGCCATTGCCGCCGCGGCCGCCCCTTGAGGTCCCCAGCTCGGCCAAGGTGCTCTCGACGCGTTTGGCGTTGCTGTCGCAGATGATCACGTTGGCGCCCGCGTCGAGGAACGCGGCTGTGACGGCCTTTCCGAGCCCGCCGGCCCCGCCCGTGACGAGGCAGGTCTTCCCAGCTAGGCCGGCGGCAAAGTGCGTCTCCGAGGAAGACATTGGTGGCGTGGATCAGGGGGGGGGGGGGGGGGGGTTGCTCAGGATACTGTGAAGGAAAAGATGAGATAAAGAGGTGGAGATGGACTGATCAGGGAGGGTGAACTTCACTGTAACTGAAGGGGATGTAGTCGACGGAGGGCTCCAATTGGTGATTTTATCTGCAGTAAGGAGCAATGCCAACGGATTGACACTTGATATACTTTGTACGGAACTGATTCCGTCACACGTCAATGGGCATTTCTGCACTTTGTCACGCCGCTACTCGCGTGGCATGTGTCTGGCCTACACGGACAAGGTCTACAGGGGTACAGGACACTGCGCAACTCAGTCAGTCGGTGGATTGATGTAACTAGCATGTGTCCATGTACCTCGTACGGCATTACTCTGTATCATACCCTGTAGTAGCATTGGATAACCTAGTAGGTAGCTGTTCGTGGGAAACCCAAGGTACCCAACACCGGGGCCGGTTTTGCTCATATTACGAGGGTAGTGTGGCGATGAGTACGAGAGGTTTAAAAGCCGTGTTGTGGAAGTAGTTCCTATACTCCACAGATGCTGTATAGTATAGTTTCGTAAGTTGGCATCACACAACACCACGTGCTCTGGGGCCCAAAGACATGCATGGTCACACAACGGATTGTCGTCGTCAAGATTGCCAATACTACGTTTACGAGATTCTGACGGACCTACATAGTAGTACGATGGTACTCTGTTGCTTTCCATGCCTCTCTTGAGTCGCTGAAGTGACCTTACTGAGACTTTCACTAATACAATCGTACTGATAACTACCTCGTATCTGTACCTCGTAGGCTCGGATATGCCGATCCTGAGGCTGCAGAGACCCATTCCTGCTTCATTATGACGGGCTTTTCCCCGCCTGGTCTGGACTAATGTCACTGCAAGTTGACTGACTGTGCACAGGTTCGGTCTGCTCCGTGAGCCGTCAGCCTTTTGCGCGGAAGCTTTGCTAATCACCACTTGGCGGAAACTGTGACGTAAACTGCAACGATGTAGTAAACCTTCGTAGCTTCACAAGACCTACGAGGTACTACGAGGTACAAGTAGTCAAGGCGACCGCAACTCTAGGCCTCCCGCGATAGGTGTTGCAATTAAACCGCAGTCATCTGCCGTGAAAACCTACCCTCGTCGGTAACCAATGGGAAAGAAAAGTTTCGGTGAACCTACAATGTCCCGTACAGGTTTTCACCCCCCCCCCCCGGTATCTAACAAGAGTCATGATCCCGGTACCCGAGGATCCGGGGTTCGCAGTGTCTCGGTGGCACGCCATAGTACCACAGGGGTCTGCTCCGGTCCCTCACCGTCTCTTTGTCGGCCGACCGAGAATCTCTAGCCCGGTAAACGGCTTCGATGTTTGATTCCCCCCCCCCGGAGCTCGTTCGGTTCACCCGGTCGGTCGGTCTACTTGGACGGAAGAGGGAGAAGAGGACCAGATTCCTAAGCCGAGGTGTCTTTTTCTGCCAGAAATAAAGCGGACATAAAATTCCTCAAGTAGCATGAATACATGGTGATCATCTCAAGTCCAAGACCGTTGAACCTGTCGATTACACGCAGTGTTCCCTCTCCCTTTTTCTTTGGCTCTTTTTTTGTTGGCTCTTCTTTTAGGCTCATAACTTCTGAATTTTGACTCCCTCATCACGATATCGAAACAAGAACACCCATCATGGCCGCCACGAAAGATAGACAGTTGTTCCGCCATCTCCTCAGGCTGTCCCGGTTCGACAGATACAACCCCCTCTTCACCACCTTTGCCGGATGTAAGTGAGACGGACAGACAATCCATCCTCGCGACACATCGGGGTGTAACACTCATCGGATCCATCGCTGACTGAAGCTCCTCTTCCTCTCTCCCTCCAGTATGGTCCACGCTCCTGGCCGGAGGCGCCAAGATGGCCGAGCAGCGCTCCGACATGCCGGTCGCCGCCGTCTTCCGGCAGTGCGCCCTGTGCTTCGTCGCGTCGTACCTGTTCTGCGGCGCCGGCATGGTCTGGAACGACTGGATCGACCGCGACATCGACGTCAACGTGGCCCGGACGAAGGAGCGGCCGCTGGCGTCCGGCAAAGTCACCACGGCCGAGGCCATGGTGTGGATGGTGCTGCAGGCCGCCCTGTCCTGGGGCGTGCTGGAGGTGATGCTCGATGGCAAAGACGTGTAAGTGCCTGGGCGTCTCTTCTCTCTCTCTCTCTCCCTCACGCCTCTTCGTTCCCATCTCTCTTTATCGTGTCCCCATTCATCACCACATCTCCGGGACATAATCGTTCTAGTAAATCAGTAGTCTGACCCTCATATGCTTCGCCTCCCCAGAGCCAAACACTTCATACCCGTCGCCGCGGCCTCCTTCCTCTACCCCTTTGGCAAGCGGCCGCTCGCCCACACGCTCGGGGTCTACCCGCAGTACATCCTGGCCTTCACCATCGCCTGGCCCGCCGTCATCGGACGCGCCGCCGTCTACGGCCGGCACGAGCCGTACGCCGAGACCCTGCGCCGGTGCCTGCCCCTCTGCACCACCGTCTTCTTCTGGACCATCTACCTCAACACGGCCTACAGCTACCAGGACGTCGTGGACGACCGCAAGCTGGGCGTCAACTCGTTCTACAACGTCGCCGGGAAGCACATCCACCTCCTGCTCGTCGCCCTCGTCAGCCCCGTCCTCGTGTGCCTGCCCATCTACCTCTTCGAGCTGCACTCCGTCTGGCTGTGGCTCAGCTGGATGGGGGTCTGGACCGCGTCGCTGGCGCAGCAGCTGGTCCAGTTCGACCCGGCGCGGCCCGCCAGCGGAGGATCCATCCACAAGAGCAACTTCATCCTGGGCATCTGGACCATTCTCGCCTGCGTCGTCCAGGTCTTGCTGACGAGCAGCGTGTGATTTTTGTCTCCATAAAAACAACAACTAGATACTTTTCTAGTCAAAGTAATATTAGATGAAATCGAAAAAGAGCTCGTGGAACAAAGTGGCGTCATCATGGTGATTTCTCATTGTGTCTAAGGAGAAGTGATATATTCAATATCAATAGCCCAAGTCTCAATAATCTCGTCGGATGCCTTTAGTGATGGAAGTAGAGATATATTACACGTTGCCATCCTAGTGTCTTGTGCTTCTTTTAAAAACTTTTTGAACCTTTGCCCGACTTTCAAACTAGTTATCCAGTTAATCCTCTTAACTATAGCCTGCGAGACTGTCTACTATCTCCATTCGCTTCTCACTGAGTCATCATCATAACATCCATGATCCATCAGTGAAGCAGCAAAGTCCAACGAGAGCAAATTCTTGTATAAATATGTGTGTGTGTGTGTGTGTGTGTGTGTGTGTGTGTGTGTGTTTGCAATTCATTCTAACAACAAACGAGACGTAATCATCCATCGCCTACGCTACATATAATCACAGTCTCTTCAAGGCCCCCGTCCCCTCCACGGCCGCAGCCGTGATGTTCCACAGGTTGCGGGCGGCAACGGCATCCCGCGCCTTGGGCGAGGGGACCTTGATCCTGCCGGGCCCGTCGAGGTAGCGCCCCTTCCACCGCTCGGCGTCCTCCCTGACCTCGGCGGCCGTGGCGGCGAACATGGTCGTGTCGGCGCCCCGGGCCGCGTCGGTGAACAGGAGCCAGACCAGCGGCCGCACCGCCAGGGGCATGACCTCGGCGGCCCCCTCGGTCCGGATGGTGCCGGGGTTCAGGGAGAGCGAGAGGATGCCGGCGCCGCCCTCCTCGTCCATGCGGCGCTGCAGCTCCGTCGCGAACAGGATGTTGGCCAGCTTGGACGTCCCGTACCGCCTCCCCTGGGCCAGGCACGAGTCCTCCCAGCCGGGGCCGGCGCAGGGGTCATCCAGGTCTTTCGGGCTGGTGAAGTGGTTGTTGGCCGAGTTGTTGCGCTCTCCGGACGAGGACAGCTATCATGACAGGAGCCGCGAACGGTCGAGCGCGTTAGTTTTGATATACACTTTGTTGCGAGACAATCCGATATGATCTACCAGACTAACAACGAATTCTTCTTGTCCGGGTTGATGATGATGATGATGATGATGATGGAACTTACGGTAATGACCCGAACGTCCGACCCTCGCTGCGCCGCCGTGGCCTTGAGCAATGGGAGCAAGCAGTACGTCAGAGTCCAGTGGCCAATGTGACTATGCGGCAGTTGAGGATTCATGAATTAGCGTCCCAATTGGTCCTCTCCCGTGAAATGTCAATGATGGGATGGGGATGTCCAACTTCACTGCCATTGTCATTTCGAACCCGTCGGCGGTCTTGACATAGTTGTACGGGTCAACCCCAGCGTTGTTCACTGTGAAGAAAAGGTTTGTCTCAGCGGCGGGCTCTAAGTGTTTCTTTCTTTCTCTTCTTTCTTCTTCTTTTTTCCCCCTCTCTCTTTTCGCATAATACTTCAACAGTGATGAGTGTGTATGATTACCGAGTATGTCCAGTCGATAGGTCTTTGACAAGAGCTCGCGAGCGGCGTCGACGACCTGGGCCTGGCTGGACAAGTCCAGCGGCAACCAGACGAGGTTCTCTTGCGGGATGTCGGGGTTCTCTTGACGAAGCCGCCTGATGGCCTCCTTTGCGCGGCTCTCCGATCGGGCTGCCAGATACACCTTGGCGCCCTTCGCAGCCAGCTGCCTGACCGTATGATATCCTATTCCAGCACTGCTCCCGTAAGTTACGAATACACAAAACTCGCGTGCGGGATTCAGGGGAGGGGGGTGCTGTGTGGCTGGTGATCATAAGTCATGCCAAGGGGCCATGAATGGGAATGGAATCATACTTACTTGCCTCCCGTCACCACGGCAACCTTTCCATGGAGGTCCGGTATCTGGGACGAGTCCCAGTCGCCGTCTCCGAGTCCGCCGAGGCGTTTCTTGAGGAACAGGATGCCCAGAGGCACGTAGAGGAACGTGCCGAAGAGAACGTCCACGGCTCGGACGCAGAGCCGGTGAGCCCACGCCGACAACATCTTGGACGGGTTGGGGGTGAGCGAGACGAGAAGAGCAACAAGTGAGTGTTCTGCCGTTCACGGTTCACCATATGGGGGGGGGGGTGTTTTTCGAGGTCGAAATGGGTGGCCCGGACGCAGGTGTCTTACACGTGAAGACGCCGCCGCTGGACTTGGTTTCTCTCTACATCGGTCATGGGAATTGACTTTCTTGGTGCTCCCCGCTAATATATCCGGACACACATCTTATCCACATGAGCCGCTTGGTGTTCCTTTGGATTCTCTCGGCCTACGTACGGACTGACTCGCGGGCCGAAGTTACCGGCAACGCTGAGTGTCTGGCTCTCCTTGAAGCAATGAAGCCGTTAAATAATTATCTTGCCGAACTACTGTGCCCCAAAGGTGATCTCCAGTTGACCAAGTCGAACAACTTTCAACGAACTAACTAATATGCACCTACACAGGCACAGGTCTGGATGTAAAACGAAACCAAATCAACTTCCAATCGATTCCCATCACATCGTTACGCCAAAAGACTGAAAGCAGTACTAGTAAGCAGTACCTTGGCTCGTTCTGCAAGTACATCGTACAGGAAGCAAACAAAGTCGGCTCCCGTCTTGTCGTCGGTACCTGGTCCTTGTCGAACCACGTCAGGTCGAGTGAGTGCAACGTACCACACGATATTAGTAGCCGTATGTACCACAGGTCGATTTAACCTTTTGGGGCCCCCAATGCCCACGGGATGTCCGAGTCAGCGGTGAAGTCGGCCGCCGGCGGTTGAAGATCGCACGATGTATACATACAGTCCACTCCATCACCTTGACTAGGTAGCTCACTTTCGATAGAGTGACCCACGGCCGTAACGCAAGGTGGATGCATGCCTCGTAGTTTACACCTGCCTTCTTGGGTTTCTTGGGTGTGGTGTGGTCCTGTAGGGGGGGGGCCGGGCCGGGACAGGGACAAGCCACGCTTGTGAGGGCATTAGCAAAAGTTGTGACTGTGCGGCGAGGAGGAGGCGGGGGGGGGAGGAGGGGGAGGGGTGAGTTCAGACGAACAGATAGATCGACATGAAGCCGTTGGAACCTCCAATCTGCTCATGAGACGGTGGCCGAAAACCCTAATTCATGAGCACCGTTCAGACGGCATCAACGGCGGCGGCTAGAGCGGACGGACGGACGTGACGTTGCGCAAGGGGAGGGTAACCAGGTCCCCCGCCTCGCTCGACCAAGTTGACACTAGGACAGAGTAAAGCTACGAGAGCGTTAGCCGTACTTACGGATGATGTTTAATTTTCGGTATTACAAAAGACCTCTCGAAACAGCCTCCACTCCCTGCCCCCCCCCCACGTTCTCGAAGCGAAGCTATCCATTCCCACTTGTCATGGTTGTCCGGGATCCCTGCGGCTCTCTTGGGTCTATCGCTATATCCGATATGACCTCTACGAGGTAGTTCATGCCGTGTTTCCATCAGAAACTCGACGTTGGAAGTCTTCGGAACTTGTCAACCTTCGGAGCCTATGGCCTGCTTGTGGCCATCCATGTCCTTGGTTCGCGTTATTACATGCCCGGGGATCCTTGGTGGCCCCATTACGTCTTGCCGGCCTATCCCGCCCGTCCCCTCCCTTTTGTCCGTGTAATTATGTGGGTGCACCGAGGAGCGAGAGTTATTTACACGCCCCATGCCTTACCGAGGTGGTCACAGTATCCCTGACGGATAGACCCGATGAGAAAAAGCCACATGTCTCCGAGTCAGAGCATGGAGGTAGCTGGGGGAGTAACCGTGTAGTTCTGGGCAGTCCCAACACATGTGCCAGTGCTGCGGTGCATACGGATGGGATGTAATGTCAAGTTTGCCAACAGGGATGCTCACAACCAACGACGCCGGGCACCAGTACGCCTCTCTCCTTCTCGGTCGTGAAGCAAGCCCCCCCCCCCCCTCAGGTGATCTAGGTAGGTCACCGTTGAAGCCGTTCTTATAACAAGACACTGTTGAGTTTGGGCCGACTTGCTGCATTATCGATGATGACGGCAGACCAAGATAAGTACCACTACCAGATACCAGTATTCTAACTAGGAAAACTACCTACAACTGATTCACTTTTTTCTCTCAAATTCCCTACCTAAACCATCTGCCACCCACCCACCAACACCAGAATGTCCCCCGCGGAGATTGTGCGTCCAGTGGCCAAGGTCCAGCTCATGGACTCCAAGGCCCATGGCAATAACCACGAAGAAGTACGTACGTCACGTCGTCCACTGTCCAGAGTCGATGGCCCTCCCCCCCCCCCGACAGACAGACAGACAGACAAAATTCCCGTGATTTATAGCATGCACATTTTCGTAATGACTGACGCGAGATCATGCTGCAAAAAGATAATCCGCGCCCCCCTTAACTATCTCCTCGACCTGCCGGGCAAGGATGTCCGAAGCAAGCTGATGTCGGCCTTTAACCAATGGCTCCGTATCCCCGAACAGAAGCTAGAGGTCATCAAGCGCATCGTGATGCTTCTACACAACGCATCTCTTTTGTATGTAATACTTAATACTTGTACCCGTGTCACAAGCCCACGGGCCACAAGTCCCCCTTTCACCCCTGGCAACAGCTAAGCTAACCCCCCTTCGCCCCGTACAGACTAGACGACATCCAGGACTCCTCGACCCTCCGCCGCGGGCTGCCCGTCTCGCACAGCATCTTTGGCGTCGCCCAGACCATCAACGCCGCCAACTACGCCTTCTTCCTGGCGCAGCAGGAGATCCCCAAGCTGCAGGACCCGCGCGCGTTCGAGGTCTTCACCGAGGAGCTGCTCAACCTGCACCGCGGGCAGGGCATGGACATTTACTGGAGGGACGCCTCCATCTGCCCGACGGAGGAGGAGTACTTCACCATGGTCTCCAACAAGACGGGAGGTCTGTTTAGACTGGCGGTGAGGCTCATGCAGCTGGCGAGCGAAAGTGACCGGTGAGTGGTTCTATCGTCTTTGGGGGGAAAGAAAATGCCACAAAAGTGGACGATGATGGCTGACACACACACACGCACAAAAACAGAGACTACGTCCCCCTGGTGAACGTCATGGGCCTCATCTTCCAGGTCCGGGACGACTACCTCAACCTGCAGAGCACCGCCTACACCAAGAACAAGGGGTTCGGCGAGGACCTGACGGAGGGCAAGTTCTCGTTCCCCATCATCCACAGCATCCGCGCGGACCCGTCCAACATCCAGCTCCCCAGCATCCTCAAGCAGCGGACGACCGACGTCGACGTCAAGATGTTCGCCGTCGCCTACATCGAGTCGACCGGCTCGTTCGAGCACTGCCGGAAGACGCTGGCGGGGCTGCTGGCCCGCGCGAGGGCCATCGTCGAGGGCATGGAGGGCGATTCGTCCGAGACCCTGGGCGCCATGGACCAGATCTTGACGATGCTCGGTCTGGACGGGAACGAAATACCTCACTGAGGAGTGTGAGTGTGTGTTGTGTTTTCAGTACGGTATTATCCACTGTATTGTATTAGAGAATGAAATCGGGAATGACCATTGACGCTGAACTGTGATGAATCCTAAAAAAAGACCGAATGACTGATTATTGTCACGTCCAAGTGTTGGTTACTGCCTACGTAACAAATGGTATCGTTCTGTTACGTGACAGTTGTAAGCCCAGTTCTACTGCTGTTATGCTACAATAGTTCAGGCAGTGACTTACGCCTAGCTGATTCTTAAACGCTATACTTAATTCCTATTATAAGCCCCTGGATGTTTCAAACACCTTGTGGTCTGTAGCTTGACTATCTAGCCTCCAGCGACATATACCGACATAGAAGATCTAAAGGGTTACTACTATGGTGTTAAAATAGGGGGTATGTTACTTATAAGTGTTAGTTACTGTCTACGTAACTAACACTATCGTTTTATTACGTGACAAATATCGGGCCATGCGGTTCCATTTCATTGACACGAGTATTTTTTCGTTCGTCTATACTTAACTCGCTGAGTTTCTTAATATGAATCAACATCATCACTGGAACTTGATAGGCCCTTGTACCACACGCTGGCTAGAGTCAAGGCACGATGGACAACCGCGAGCTGATGTGAGCGTTGTAGTTTCAAACGAAACCTAGCATGACATACATCCCAACTCCTTGCCACGACTGAAACGAACCGAGTGTGAACAGACAGAAATATCTTGCATGCATGGGGACACGGGTCTTTACGGGTCGTGTTTGGGTCAGGATCTCTGGCAACCCAGAGAGGTTCAATACCAGCCAAAGGGGGCTTGCTTGGTAGTTGGGGTACAGATGATGAAGTTCAACAGATGAGGAGGTTATTACATGGGAGAAACACATGGACGAATGGACAAATTGACCACAATGAAATCAGTGTCACACTTGATCTTTCTACCTGACAACGCTCATATCAAGACAACAAGCCGCCTACACTCGAACCTCTATCCCATCGAGCGTCTCAGCGGCCCTGTACGCCGCGGTATATCTCGCGTAACTGTTGGGACCCTCGCCCCAGCTGGCCATGCGGGCCTTGGCCATCATCTTCTCGGGCGGGATCTTGTAGGCGTCGCCCTCGGCGGTGAGGTAGGACGGCGTGCAGTTCCCAAAGGCGGCGAACCACGCGGCCCTCTTGGCCACCTCGGTGCCCCAGCCCCGCTCGCCCTCCTCGGTGACCTCGACGACGACGTCGGCCTTGGCCGCCGGGGCACTCCGGCCCCCCTCCCCCCCCGTCGTCCGGCGCAGCGCCTCGGTGATGATGTAGGCCGACTGCCGGGCGCCCTCGTCGAGGCAAAAGGTGAAGTTGGACGACCCGGCCGCGCCCGTGGGCGTGTAGAAGAATAGGTTCGGGAACCCGTGGGTCGCGACCCCGTGCAGCGTCTCCCATCCCGCGTCGAACTTGTCATCGAGGTCCCGCCCGGCCCGGCCCGTGATGCGCATCCCGCCGCGCGCCGCGGGGCTGCAGGCGCCCCCGCCGTTGGTGTACCCCGTGGCCAGGATCAGGACGTCGACCTCGTACTCGCGGCCGTTGGCGACGACGGCCCCGCCGGCGGTGCACCCCTCGACGCCGCGGCCGTCCGTGTCGACGAGCGTGACGTTGTCCCGGTTAAAGGTCGCGAGGTACGCGTCGTGGAAGGCCGGCCGCTTGCACCAGCCGTAGTACCACGGCTTGAGCTTCTCCGCCGTCCCCTTGTCGCGGACCTCCTCGTCGACGCGCCTGCGCAGGGCCTCGGACAGCGGGGCGTCGACGGCCTGCAGGCGGGCCATGTGCGCCGGGATCCCCTCCGGCGCGATGATGCCGTCGGCCGAGCTGCCGCTGATGACGGAGAACCCCTTGGCCGCCGTCCAGCTGTCGTTGACGAGGTCGACGTCCGTCTCGCCCGCGATGGCGGCGTTGTAGTTCTCCTGCCGCGCCCGCTGCCACCCGGGCCCCGGGGCCACGACCTCGGCCCACGTCTCGTCGTCGGTGAGCGTCGGCTTCCGCGGCCAGCAGTACGACGGCGTCCGCTGGAACACGTACAGGTGCTCCGCCCACTCGGCGATCTTGGGCACCACCTGCACGCCCGTGGCGCCGGTGCCCACGACGGCGACCCGCTTGCCCCTCAGCCCCGTGAGCCGGGGGTCTTGCTGGCTGCCGCCGGTGACGGCGTAGTCCCAGCCCGCCGTGTGAAAGGCGACGTGCTGCTTGCGGAACTCGTCCAGCCCGGCCAGCTTCGGGATGTGGCCGACGGGATAGACGCCGGGGGCGACGTAGACGAACTGGCTCGTCACGCACAGCTCCCTGCCGGGCTTGCCGGGCCCCAGGTCTTGGGTCATCTTGGCGGACCACCGCGCCGTGGCGTCGTCCCACGAGAGGTCCCGGACCTGCGTGCCGAACTGCGCCTTGAGCTTCCAGGTGCGAGCGATCCTCTCGGCCTGCTGGCGGATCTCCTGGCCCTCGCAGTAGCGATGCTTCGGCCGGTAGCCCGTCTCCTCCAAGAGGGGCACGT
This sequence comes from Colletotrichum tanaceti, assembly GCA_005350895.1. NCBI lineage: Eukaryota > Fungi > Ascomycota > Sordariomycetes > Glomerellales > Glomerellaceae > Colletotrichum > Colletotrichum tanaceti. The sequence continues at coordinate 1,543 of PJEX01000614.1, read as the reverse complement.
AGCTGTAGCCCTCGACGTCGCACGTCAGACCGGGGTAGCGGTTGTAGTACCAGGTGCCCCCGTGGCCGCCGGCCTTGTCGACGAGGACCATGTCCTCGGCCGTCAGCCCGCCGGCCTGGATGAGACGGACGGCGGCGAGCAGCCCGTTGTGTCCGGCGCCGATGATGAGCATCTTGACGTCCTGGCCGTCGGAGAGCGGCCGGTTACGGCGCAGTTCCTCGTAGTCGACGTAGAGGTCCTTGGAGAGGTCGCCGTATTCGTCCTTGAGCTCGACGAACTGGGCCATGCCCTCGGGCCGGATACGCTTCTCGCGTTCCTGGGCATACTTGAGGTCGAGGTTGGGCGCGGGGACAGTCATGATTGGATTGGAGGAGGAGGAGGAGGAGGAGGAGGAGGAGGAGGAGGAAGTGTTGATGATCGTGAGAGGGGCGAGAGAGGTTGGCTTGTGGCCTGGTCAGTCTTCCACCTTTGCTCAACCCGAGGATAAACTGTGTCTGCTTTATTTACTACTCTGCTGTCCCGCTTTCTGCCCAGCCTGCTTGTCGTATTATGAGACACAAGTCGGAACCTTCAACGTTATTGCTAAACGTTATTGCTAAACGTTGTTACGTTATTGCTCAACGTTTTTGTTCAACGTTCTTGTTAAACGTTCTTGTTGAACGTTATTGACGCCCGGCACGCTGATACGGGGCCTCTGCTGTCCACATCCAAGAGCGTAAGGCGTGGAATCCAGACTTTGTTGACCGACACACTCTCCCTTGTCTTTGTCCTTCCCATGTTGGTCCCGCCGACAGCCAGCTTCGCATGGTCACGATCGTGATCTGACCTGACCACACGTCAATGTACAAGAAACCCACGCGTAGAGTAGCAATCCATCTTTCGGACCGAGAGTCTCGCGGGGGGTTCCAAGCCGAACCCTCCGTTGTCAATCTGGCGGTATTACATACCTGTAACCACACTGTAAGTGTGGGTAGAGACATTGCAGGTGGGACGATCCGTACCGCGGGGGGGGGGTAAAGGGGTGAATTTAATGCCCCTTAACGTGTTTACTGTCTCTACAGGTACATACGATGCATATACAACCTTGTGACCTGTAGAGTTACAGTACACCTTCCATTCTTTTACTCTTGCTGATAGTATAGACTACATAGATGTACACCCGTACTGCAGATGTTGACCAAACCTAAATTAGTAGGGGGACGGGGGTGTATATGGAAAGAACCTGGACCAGGGTATATTGTGATTTCATGTCGACAATACCATCGCATATGCGTTATGAGTATAACAGGGGTTTGGCTCGGTGGAGACGGACAATGGAGACGGACAACACCGCCTCCCCGAGCGGCACTGCGCCTGCGTCCCGCAACCTAGTTTTGACTGGTATCCGTACTTGCACAGGTATACAGTCTGCGATCGACATTGTACGATGTAGGAACGTAATATCGTATACATCGTATGAAGCCGGGTAAACAGGGAGTCCTGGGGCCAAGCTTTACATCATACATTGTACACTCTTCCTACCCCCCCCCCCCCCCCCCCCCCC
>PJEX01000613.1:0-18736 GCA_005350895.1 Colletotrichum tanaceti | reverse complement strand
CCCCCCCCCCCCCCCCCCCCCCGACTGTATATACTCCGTCGCTTGAAACTCCTCATTCCCCAACTGGAGGCTGGAGTCGAGGTCGGCAGCTGCATGCTAAGAGCAATGGCGAGCTGGATATCTTGGGTGTTGTATGGGTTTGGATGTTGCTCTGTTGTCGAGGCACATGGAGAGTATTTCTGTGTAGACTGACCCCGGCAAGGGTGTAAACTCTTGCATTATCATTAGGTGCCTCTGCCACGACTGCCATCGAATTTCGTGTTCCAAACAGGCGACAAGGAGGCAGACTACGCCTCCTTCATCAGACTTCAGAAGAGGTAGCCGAATGCGACATCACAGCCTCGGAACCCTCGTACCAGAACGGCGTCGCGGGACACGTTCGGGCCCATTCCTCGCGGCACTCCCGGATGTAGCTCTTCTCCCGGTCGTCGTGCCGGCGCTCGGCCGCCCCGCGCTCGATGCGCTCGCCCTCGAGGAGGACGACGATGCCGTTGCGCTCCTGCTCGCGGATGTCGTCGAGCTCGAGGCGCAGGGAGCGGCGGAAGGAGAGGAAGTTGAGCCGGCAGTCGCACAGGCCGGCGTCGTACGCGTCCGCCGCCTCGGCCCGCCGCCGCGCAAAGTGCTGCTGGGTCCGGGTCCGCTGGTGGTCAAAGGCGCGCCGGATGCGTCGGAGCTTGCGGTCCCGCCCGGCGCGCAGCCCGTCGAGGCCGTTCTTCTGTTGGACCACGAGGAGGTCGGCCGGGGTGATGATGTTCAGGTTCTCGTCGTCATCGTCGTCGTCTGCTCCGCTCTCGGAACCCGTGACCGGCGTCAGGTCCGGCGGGCTCTCGGGTCCGGCCGAGCCGTTTTCGAGGAGCGGCTGGCTGCTGTCGTCCATCGTCTCCACGGGCATTTGATGATATTGATGCGGCACGCGGCCGTTCTGGTGGCTGTTCTCGTCTGTTGTTATACAAGACATTGTGACGCTTTGGAATGTGATGAAAACTCCCTGGCGATATGAGCACAACGTTTCTCCTCAAAGCTCCTTAAAGTAGTTGGATCCAGGTAGTATCTCCGATTCGTCTCGGGTCCGCAGAGAGGTAATTACGATCCCATGGGACGGCAAACCTTATGTAAATAGACGAGGCCCGCGGACCACGAAAAGCTTTCTTTGAACCAAGGATCAGGAGAGAAGAACCCAAAAGACAGTGTACCTGACTGAACACAAAGCCTTCACTGTGCTGTGTTCCATGTTTAGGCATCCCGAACAGAAACCTCTATTCCTCCAAGCAGAACATCAATATGCTAATTACCAACCACATCAACCTATTCAGTCGACCGCACGTCCACCAATATCCTACTCGACTTTTCGGCGGTAGTTTGGTTCAAGCCGAGACTCACGACCGGGCGGTCCAGCCAGCGCCTCGCCAGACTCGATGACTCTTTTCGCCCCGACCATCCGCCGTTCGCCGTTGCCGATAGAGCGAAAACGGATTCCACCAGGGTGATCTCGGCCCCGCGCTCCAGCCCGCCCGGCACGGCGTGGGAGACGACGGGTATCAGGGTCCTCGAGCACGCCAGGTTCGTGTTGGAGTCCGGCTTCAGGGGGTAGCACTCCGACGTGAACGTCGTCCGGTGGCCGCCGGCCGGCGCGTTCGTGACGACGCCGCTCGCGCCCGCGGCGGACAGGACCAGGGTGCTGGACCACTCGTCGCGGACGACGCCCTCGGTCAGTCCCGGCCTCGCGTCGGACGGGATGCCCCGGAGAACCGGCAGGGGCATGCCGTCGGCCTTTCTGCGGCCGGAGATGGCGAAGCCGCCCTCCACGGTGTGTAGTGTCCCGACATCTTGATGCAGCTCGATCCGATGGACCCGGACGTGCCAGTCCGGCCACCTGTTTGTAGGCGGGATCAACGTCGTGTCGACGCTCACGGCCCGGTCTCCCCAGGGATACCACCTGGCGCTGGCGATCTGCACCTCTTCCTCCTCTTCCTCCTCTTCCTCCGCCAGACTCGCCTCCTCCGCCTCCTCCTGCTTGTCCTTGCCCCCCTTGTCCTTGTCCTCCTTACCCGCGCCCGACGGCCCCCTGACGTAGGCCGTCGAGAAGCGCACCTGCTCCGACTTCCACCGAACGGCCCAGGTCTCGCCGCCGTCCCGGCTCAGGGCGAGCGCGTTGTCGGGCGCCAGCTGCTGGATCAGCGGGCCGGTGGGCACCGAGAAGGCAAAGGCCGAGGAGTAGGCGAACTTTGCGTACTTGGCCTGGCTCGCCTTCATCGGCCACGCGACGAACTGGCCGGGCGCCAGCAGGAAGTGGTGATTACTCGCCGGGTGGTTGCAGAGGATCTGCTGGGGCGCCGGCGCGAGGACGACGGCGTCGGTGGCTGCGTCGGCGTCGGTGGCTGCGGGGACGGCGAGGGTCGGGTAGGGTTCTTCCTCCGCCGTCCAGAAGGCGTCGTCGCCGGCGAGGCCGACTGCGATAAGAGTCTTCAGACACCAGTACGGCGACTGCGGGGAGTTGTAGTCCTCGCTCAGGTACATGTTCCTGGTATCCGAATGTCAGTACGCGGTTGCGTGTTCGTGAACAGCTGAGCTGGATTACTACTCCCCTCACTTACGGGTAAAGCCATCCAATGTTCAGAGTCCCGTCGGGATAGAAGATGTCTTCAGAGTTCCTAGCCCACCATCGCAGGTGTCTCAACAGGAAGCCCTTCACCGCTCCAGGAGAGTCGAGCGGGCTCGGCATGTCGGGAACCTGCGCAAAGGCCAAAGCGGCGAAGTACCCGCCACAGGCGAAGCGGTAGGTCAACGACCGGCCAAAGGGGATGGCGGCTCCTGCAAACACGTCAGTCGTCACTTGGACGGGAAGAAAAGGCTGTGTAATTATCGTTATGAGAGGGAGCGAAACGAACCTTCGGCGTCAAAGTATCTCCAAAAGGTGGCCCCAAAGTCCCGCGCCCTTTGACGGTACGTCTCGGCCCTCGCGGGATCCACGTCGGCGGCGAAGCGAGAATAGAGCAGCTGACTGAACTGGATGGCGAAGCTCCCGGAGTAGTAATCCGCCTGCCGCCCGACGCCGACGGCGTCGCGCCGCCCAGTCTCGTGGTACTGCTCGGACTCGGCCCGGGCCTGTTCGGGGGTCTGCCAGGGCCCGTCCGCCGACCAGCCGTCGGAGCGGTAAAAGGTGTCGAGCAGCGCCAGGTCGGAGCCGATCTCGTCGCGGACGTCGTCCCAGGGCACGCCGCAGACCTTGCACAGGGCCAGGTTGCTCAAGACCCGGAACCAGCGCCAGTTGTTCCGGGGCATCTCCCTCCCGCCCAGCGTCCGGAGCCAGCCCGCCACGTTCCGCTTGCCCCGCGGGCTCAGCGGCGCGTAGACCCGGTCCGGGGCCGCGAGCAGCGCGAAGGCGACGATCTCGGCCTCGACCATGCGCTGGTCCGTGTCGTCGATGCTGCCCCAGTACTCCGGGTGCTCGGGGTCGGTCCCGGAGACAAAGCCGTCGATCCACGGCCGGACGACCTCGTCGATGGACTCGGCTAGCTCCGGGTCGGACGATGCCGAGTCGCAGGCGTGGAGCAGAGCGCCGACGGCCCATAGGGGCCGGGCGAAGCCTTCGAGCTGAGCTGCCGTCTCGTCAAAGTGGGTGGCCGAAGATACCGGAAGCCGGATCCTGCCGTTGGCCGGCGAAAAGTGGGGCAACAGCGGCCGGAGGAGGGCGAGCGTGGCCCGAACAAGGTCGGACCGGGTCCGGAGGTCATTATCGGAAAAACCGGGCAAGGGCGGCATGATGGATATTACGGCAGTGCTCGACCTGGGAACACAATGTATTGGTCTTTGGGGATAGAAAGAGAGAGACGAGCCTCGCGCGAGGGGGGGGGGTTGCAGCATAATTATGCCACATCTTATTTTCGTCTTGGGCAGAGCGTGGGTTCCACACTGACTGTTTCCCGCGCATCGGACGTCGGGAAAGATGCCGGCCAAGTTACCGACACTATTCGATCAGGATATCGGGCATCGAAAAATCACCATTAGAGGGACAGGGGATGATGTAGTTCATTTATTCGTGGTATCTACTCACGGGAGGACAGTCAGTCCCCACCCCCATCTAGTCGACGTGCTTGACATCACCGCCCTTCAGGTGCTCTTCATCCAGCAACGCCCTCGTCTCCTTCTGACGCTTCTCCTCCCTGCGAATCAGGAAGAAGCCCAGTGACAAGAAGAACCAACAACCCAAAATGAAGAAGAAATTAACAATGTAGCCCTTCTTCCAGCGCGGGCTCTCGACGACGGGGAACACGACGATGGGGTAGAAGGACGAGACGGCGAAACCAAAGGTCTGAGATGCGGGCGGGGTTAGCATATGTGACATTCCGGCATTGGGGGGCTTTTTCGACAGAACTTGTTCACGTACCAACATGCTGCCGGTGCAAAAGGCGCGGGCCTCGGCCGAGTCCTTCATCCAGTAGTTCACGGTGGGGACGAGGATGGGGGTGACGGCGGCGCTGACGCCGAAGAGGTAGTAGGCGGTGAAGTGCAGGCCGTGGGGGATGAACCAGACCATCTGGCAGACGTTGGCGAACAGGAAGAGGACCATGACGACCTGGAAGATGGCCCAGGTCGGGTAGACCATGCACAGGGAGGTGGCGAGGACGGCGGCGACGACGGAGACGCCCTGGGCGCCGGTGGGGATGGTGTTGATCTGCGGGACGGTGTAGGTGCCCCATCGGTCGGCCTGCCACTTGAGCCAGAGGCTCATCTGGCCGTGGGGGTAGGCGCCCGAGAGGAAGAGGACGTAGGCGAGCACGCCGACGTACCAGTGCCAGCGGCAGAAGACGCGGCGGAGCATGCGGGCCGAGATCCTCCGGGGCTCCTCGACGCCCTCGTCGCGCATGCGGCGCTGGCCGAGCTCGTACTCGGCCTGGGAGAGCCACCAGGGCCTGCCGCTGGTCGGCATGCCGGGGAAGATGAAGTAGCCCATGACGGAGAGCGGCAGGCTGATGCAGCCGTCGATGATGAAGAGCCAGCGCCAGCCGGCCATGCCGCCCACGCCGTTCAGGTTGGTGTAGGCGGCCGACTGCAGGTAGCCTCCGAGGATGACGCCAAAGTTGTTGGATCTGGAATAGTCAAGCGACGGGTAAGCCGAGGCATTACACCAAGTTCCAACACTTCTCAAGAAGAAGTGAAGAAGCAGATTCGCTCGTGGGATTCTTTTCTCCAACCCATCACCTCTTGCTCGAAACTGAGACTGATACTGTGACTGAGACTGATTGACTGACGAACTGACTGACTGGACTTACACATACCACAAGCCCGCGCGCTTAAACAGCTCCTCGGGCTTGTACCACGACGACAGGATGAACAGCGAGCCCGAGGCCACGGGCGTCTCGAGGACGCCCAGGAGGAAGCGGGTGCCGTAGATCTGGGGCGCGGTCTGCAGCTTGCACTGGGCAAAGGTCAAGATGCTCCAGAGCACCTCCATGGTGGGCAGAAAGTACCGTGAGTACTTTGGCCGGGACAGGATGAGCATGGCGGGGACCTGGCAGATGATGTAGCCGACGTTGTAGAACGTCTGGAAGAGGGAGTATCTGTGGGGTTTTGCGAAAGCTGTTAGCTACTTGTTTGCTTGTTTGCTTGCTTGCTTGCTTGCTTGCTTGCTTGTTGTTTCGATTTGGTATTATTTATTATCGCGGCAAATGGGGGAGGGGGGAGGGAGGAGGGAGTTTCCAATAATAGGGTGTCGTACTCGTTTCCGTAGAGCTTCAGTTCCTCCTTCATTCCGGAGACGTATGCGCTGTTGATGTTGGAAGAATCCAGCCACTTTAGGAAGAATGCCTGTCAATGGGTTTAGGAGGTTAGAGGATATCATCAACAAAAAGGCAGTCTTGGGAGGGGACGGCGGGGAGAGAGGGAGGAACTCGGGAAGACGAACCACGCTGCAAAAGGTCAGGAGAAAGGCGTCCAGCTTCCTCAGGAAACGAGACTCCTCCTTGGACAAGTGCGAGGGGTACCAGTCGAACATGTACAGCCAGGCGATCCAGAGAGACCGCTTCCGCGGCGCGTTCTCGGCCTCGCCGGCCTCTTCCATGACGGTCGAAGCCGCGACGGCCGGGACGGCAGCGTCCTTGACAACGGGGCGACGTCCGGCCGAGCCCGTATGGTCGTTGTGGTCGTCGTAGTCGTTGTCGTCATGCCGAGGGTGGTTCTCCTCCTCCGTCACCGTCGTGGCGGCCGTTGTGGCCATTGTCGACTGCCAAGTTGAGGCTCGATCGGTGAGAGGAGTAATTCGCTATGTACTAATTATGTATAATAGCTGGGAGTGTTGTCAACGTCTTCCCAGCTTATCGCAAGGGTAGTTGAAGAAGAAGCATCTACTAGTATCAGCAGTCGATGGAGCTAATAGAGTTGACGGGCTAACAGAATCCACACGACGAATGCAACTCTCTCTCTCTCTCTCTCTCTCTCGCGACTCTCGGCATCTTTTTGTCCTGGCTGATGGACTTGTGGCCAATACGTTTTATGCCTCTCATCATAAGCTTCAACACCCCGGATAAAGCCAATTTTCTCCCCCCCTCCTTTTCCACTCCAAGCTCCAGACTGTCTCCACGACGAGCGGCAGACTGCAGCACACACACCCACCTAGTATGGGCCTCGGTCCATTCGCTTGGTGCCGGGCATCGGCCGAAAGGGGACCGGAGTGCTTAATTCGCGCGGAACGTCTTCCCTCCCCCCCTTGTTCATCAACCCCCCCCCCTGTTCATCCCCCCATTTCTCCGCACCAACCTCGTTCGACCAGAGACTCCAGAGTCAACTTGGCCAAGTGACAAACCGGCCACCCTCTGCTTTCACCCCGGTTCCGACGTCCCCAGAGTGCGGGGCAAGACGGCTCGGTTGTCTCTTTTGGGGAAAGGAAGGGCAGGGTGATGGCGAGGACAAGGTGAGAGATGATCTGAGATGCGGGTGAGAGGCAGGCAGGCAGAGAGAGAGAGAGAGAGAGAGGAGAGGAGAGAAACACGCACACACACACAGAGAGAACACGGAGAGAAGAGAGAGAGAGTTGTCCCTCCTCTCTCTCTCCACAGAGTCCACACAACCCACCCCTCGTCCCCCTCGTCCCCCTCGTCCCCCTCGTCCCCCCAGTCTCCCCGGCTTTCCACTTCATAAACACGGAAATCCTCTTTCAATCACCCCTCCCCCCCCCTCTTGCATCGTCGTCTCGCACGATTCCAGGGCCGACGATTCTCACGCATCCGGCGGGAGCACAGAAACGCATACGACCGCAACACGCCCCCTTCAAAGTCCACCGCCCGCTTCTCCCCGGACCTCCTTTAAGCCACCACCCGCTCCCTCCCCCGGACCACCTCCGGCCGCCGACGCCGCCGCGAACCCGCTGCGCGCCGATCTTTCGAGAAAAGAAGAAAAAAAAAAAAAAAAAAAAAAGAGGCACCAACCGACCGACCACTGTACCACAACAACATATGGATCTGACCGCGTCGTCGGGCCCGGGCTCGGGGCCCCAGTCCCACGACGGCACGTCCGAGAACGATGTGCCCTCGTGCCAAGGCTGTCGACGCCGCAAGCTACGGTGCTCGCGCGACCAACCCGTCTGCTCCCATTGCAAGCGGCTGGGTACGTCTATGAGCACCCCCTCACTCCGTGATTTGCTCTTATGGAATCCCTCGGACACGCGCACATGGATAACTGATTGGTTGCCTCGCGTCTGACAGACTCGCCGTGTGTCTATGACCTGAAGAAGAACAAGCCGGGCATCAAGCCCGGGGCGGTCGAGAGTCTCAACCGCAGAGTCGGTACGTCACACCTTGCGCCTTGCACCTTACACACCTCGGAGACGTACATTGATGTTGTCTCGGGGCCGAAAATAGAACTGACATGGTTGCCCGTTCGTTTTGGTTTGTTTGCTGCTTGCAGAGGTCCTCGAGAATGCTCTGCTGTTGCAAAAGTCTCGCGGGGAGAAGAATAGGGGCTTGAACTTCCCTTCCGGCTCCCACGGCGGCCATGACGACGACGAGTACGACGACGACGACGACGGCGGCGAGTCCGGCCACCACGGGCCAGCGGCGGCAGAGTCCCGGAACGTCGTCGGGATCCTCTCCATGTTGGCCCGGGAGCTGCACAAGCTCAACTCCGGCAACAACAACAACAACAACAACAACAACAACAACAACAACCGGCCGAGCAACCCGCAGGCCGCCGGCTCGCCCGAAGGAGCTGCCGCCGCCGCCGCCGCCGCCGCCTCCGCCTCAGACCACGCCGTCCTCTCGCCGGCGACGACGTCCAGCTCGTCCCGGCGACACACCGCCGTGGACGGCATCACCGAGGTCGTCGTCGTCGCCGCGCACCCCCCCAACCAGGCGCCGAGGAAGAGGCGGCGGGTGGACAGCTGCGGGAACCCCACCATCGACCTCGCGCACCCGCTGGAGGACCTGGAGAGCATCACGACGAGCCTGCCGCCCCCGGACCTCCTGGAGGACGTCATCGACGTCTACTTCAGCCTCATCCAGCCGTGGATCCCCATCCTCCACGAGACCCAGTTCCGGAGGCGCGTGCACGACCCGGAACAGCTCCCGCGGCTCGTCGTGGTGCTGCACGCCATGGTCGTCGCCGCCCTCCGGTACGTCGACGGCGGTGGTGGCGGCGGTCCCGACGAGACGACCAATAGGCGTCCCTCCTCGGCCCGGGAGGAGAAGGAGGAGGAGGTCGAGCGGCGGGCCCTGCGGTCGAGGAATATTGTCATCCTCAACGCCATGGACCAGCTCTCCGTCGAGAACCTGCAGGCTCTGGTCATCCTGGCGTTCAACGATGTGAGTTGTTACCTTTTTTACTCCATGAATCATCGTGTTGCTTGCTTGCTTGCTAAACGTTCGTTATATAAAAAGATTGGAAACGGCGATGCCTCCAAGGCCTGGTCCGTCGTCGGGTCTCTGACGCGGACGGTCGAGTACCTCCAACTGACCATCGAGTCCGATCATCAAGACAAAGAGCCCCTGTTGAAGCCGCTGCCGTCGATTCATCCCCCGCGGAACTGGACCGAGGAGGAAGAACGGCGTCGTGTGTTTTGGAACATCTTCAATCTAGACAGGTGGGATTCTCATTCACCTAGCCTTTTCATCGTAATTCGTGATTTTTGTCTGTCAAACCGCCCCGGAGATGAGATGCTAACGTCTGTCCATCCAGATTCTGCTCCGTAACTACAGGGTAAGTTGACATCACATTCACGCCTCCTCCTCAACAACAACAACAACAACTCGAGAACAGGGCCCAAATCACCCCATGAACTGACCCCCCTTTGCCCTCCACGCAGGTGGAACACTAGTCTGACATCCGACGACGTCCACCGCAGACTCCCGGCCGACGGCGGCCTGTGGCACCGGGAAGAGCCCGTCATCACGCCCTTCTTCGGCATCTGGGACCGCTCGGCGGGCAAGATGGGCAACTCCATCGCCTTTTTGCCCGCACACTACCCGAGCCCGCAGCAAACGACCGAGGTGCCGCCTCCGCCGACGCAGACGCAGACGCAGACTCAAACACAAACACAAACACAAACACCGGTCAGCGCCGGCTCCCATAGGGGGGGGCCGGGGGGGCCGAACACGGTCGACATGACGACCGTCGGGGCCTTTGCCTACTGCGTCGAGGCGACGGAGAGCCTCAGCAGGGTCACGACGTACTTTTTGCAGCAAAAGATCAACTTCCAGGACAGGGGGGAGGTCTCCAGCTGGCTGACGAGATTCAAGGAGCTGGACCTGCGTCTAGTACAGTGAGTTTGAAAACACCATCACCACCACCACCACCATCACCATCACCATCACCATCACCATCACCTTCACCATGACCAAAAACCCCCCCTTTAAGACAACTAACCTCATACAAAAAATACAAAAACAGCTGGAAAATGTTTCTGCCGCAAAAGTGGAAGGACTCCAACATCTCGCGCCAGCCGGCCCTCATCAACATGGACCCCAACCTGACGCTCGCCCACGTCACCCACAACACCTCCATGGTCCTCCTGCACCAGCGCATCGCCTACCCGGAGCCCCGCTGGTCCGGCATCGTCAAGCTGCCCAGCTTCTGCAGCGCCGAGACCTGCCAGGAGGCCGCCGTGGAGACGGCCACCATCACCCGCAAGTACCTCACGTACACCCCCGACAACAGCCCGGCGACCAGCCAGTTTGCCTTTTGCGTCTTTATCAGCGCGAGGGTGCTTCTCGGTGAGCCCAGGTCGTCCTTTGAGAGGAGGGGTGGGGGGGGGGATATGGGGGTTTCCACGAAGGATTCCCCCCTCAATATCCCGTCGAGACTCTCGTGGGGGTGTTTTTTTCTGTGATTTGTGACTGCTGCTGACAACAACTGTACAACAATAGTCCACTGGCGGTACTACGACGCCGAGCTCGCCCCCGAGTTCTGGATCCTCGTCGACAGCATGGAAGAGATGGCCCGGCGGTGGGTCGGCCCCGTCCTCCGCGAGAAGAACGGCCGGTGCCTCGCCGGGAAGTACGCCGCCCAGCTCCGCGAGCTGCACCGCAGGTGCGAGGAGGACCCGCGCTTCAACGTCGACGTGCTGGGGTACTCGAGCGGCATCGGCGGCCAGGGCCAGGGCCAGGGTCAGGGTCAGGGTCAGGGTCAAGTTCATGGACAGGTTCAAGGTCAAGGTCAAGGCCAAGGTCAAGGTCAAGGTCAAGAATGTAGCAGTCCCGCCGTCCAGACGCCGGCCTTCAGCCACCAGCAGGGCAACGCTCTGTTCGCCCAGCCCTCCTCCTCCTCCTCCTCCTCTTTCAGCAGGATGGCGCCGCTTCTTGCGTCGAGCCCGATGGTCCCGAACCAGACCGCGGTCGTCTCCCAGCGGAGACATTCCCAGCCCATCTTTCCGAATCATCATCAACAACAACAACAACAACAACAACATCAGCATCCCGGCCAACTGCGGCATGGCTCGATGATGGGTCCCATGGGCTCGCCGCCCATGCCGATGACGAGTGCCGGCTTCGCGCCCCGGGACCCGGACGCCCCCGACGAGCTGTCCGCCATCTCGCACATGCTGATGGACCAGCGGTTCATGGAGATGGACCGGATCATCAGCTTCGACGACATGATGTTCACGGCGCAGACGGCGAGTCATGGCGGGAACGGCGCTTCCATGCCGGTCAACGGATGGGGGCAGGTCGACGGCTCGCGGATGGGATGAAGAGGAAGAAGAGGAAGAAGAGGAAGAAGCAAATACAAAGGTGGCCAAGGTGGTTCGGAATCTGCTTAGAATTATGACTATTTGCACGATACATACCACCCAAATCTGTCATGTCTTTATGTAAATACCTAGATGATGATGCTAGTTTGCTTACTTTAACTTACACCAGCCCCATCTTCAGCAGCCGGTTGCCAAACTCAATCAGGTAGTAGTCCCCGTAGACCAGGCCGTGGTCCCAGTACCGCTTGTGGTCGCGCGAGTTGTGGTTGGCCGTCGCGTTCTTCAGGACGGCGTCGAACGTGCGGCCCTCCTCGACGTCCCGGACGTTGATATCGTCTGGGCCGCCGCCGCCGCCGAAGACGAGCTCGGCCTTCTCCGCCGCCAGCGAAAAGTCCAGCGTGTCGGCGACGATGCGGACGGCCATGTCCCGGAACCGCGCGCTCTCGGCCGCGAGACCCCGGCCGGCCAGCGCCTGCGAGAGGACCAGCATGCCGTTGGCGGCGATGACGCCCGCGGACGAGTCCCGCAGCGGGAACGCCTCGTTCTCGATGGGCGCGTCAAAGTCCCAGAGCGGCACGTACCGGCCCTTTGTCCCGCGTTGTCCGCCCTCGACGCCGCCCTCGACGGGGAACTCGACCGAGTCGGGCGCCGTCTCGAGCCGTAGGATAAAGTACTCGGCCAGCCCGCGGGCGACGTCGAGGAACTCGACCTCGCCGGTCCACACAAACGTCTGCGCGTAGCCGAGGATCGCCCACGCCTGGCCCCTCGCCCACGTCGACTCGGCCGCGTACCCCTGCCCCGTCCGCCGCTCCTTGATGCCGCCGGTCTTGGGGTCGAAGTTGACGACGTGGACAGTGCTGTACAGCGGCGGCGGCGGCTTCGTGCCACTGCCGCCCTCGGCCCCGGCTCTGGTCCCGGCTCCGGCTCCGGTCCCGGCCCCGGCCCCCCGGCGGGGGTCCGTCTCCGGCCGCAGGTTCGCCGCCATCAGCGTCCGGGCGTGCGTCGTGGCCGCCTCGGCGAGGTCGGCGTCGCCCGTGTGGGCCGCGGCGTAGTAGAGCAGGTCGAGGTTGCACATGGAGTCGACGATGACCAGAAAGTCGTCCGTGAGGCTCGTGATGGCGACCCCGTGCTGCGTCAGCGCGTCCCACGACCGGATCGCCCCGACGGTGGCGTCGTAGCGCGTGCGCAGCGCCCGCGCCGCCGTGACGATGGATCCCAGCGCCCGCCCGTCCTGCGCCACCTCCCACCGCACCCTCATCGACGGCTGGATCATGAAGGACATGTCGTGCGTGTCCGTCCGCTCCGCCGTCGCGTGGAGCGGCTCCGACCACGCCGCGCCGAGGGCCCACAGCCTCGAGAGCAGCGCCGCCTTGTTGTCTTTTCCGCCGCTGCCGGGCATGGTCTGCGGGAACTTGACGAGCCTCTCGACGAGGGAGTAGACGCTGCCGGGGAAGAAGCCGCAGGTCCAGAAGGAGGCCTCGCGCAGGATATACTTGCCGGCGTCTGGCCCCGTCTGCAGCACGTACTCCGGATACGCCGTTGGGGGGTTCTATACAGGTCGTGATGTGAGGTTTTAGCAAAAGCAAAAAGAAGAAAATTCCATCTGAGTCCGAGGAGGGGGGGGATTCCTGTTTCCTACTGACATTTCCAACCAGAGCATTGGCGGCGGTTCTGAGGATCTTGGCCGTGACATTCTCTTCGTACAGCCCGCCAACTTGCTCCCTGATGGGCTTCGGCTGCTGCTGCTGCTGCTGCTGCTGTGACTGTCCCGCCATCTTGCGCCGGGAACCGGGGTCCTCGTCGGACTGGCCGCCACCGGTTTCCGAGATGCTGGTGTCGCTATCAGCGTTGAGTTCTGTCGTGCTGTCGTCCGACTCGGCGTAGGCAGCGTTTGTGGTAATGGCCGAAAGTCCGTCTGCGTGGGTTGAGCCGGGGCTGGTGAGGTTGAGGTGTGACATATTGGGGAGGGGGGGATATGAGGATATGGGTATAGTATGGAATGGGTGTGGTGCAATACCAAGACTTTCCCAAGAGGTAGCTTTGCAGGAACGGCTACTCACGAGATGATGGATTCTACAATAAACGACGTGGGAGTGCTCAAAGGTCCGGGGCTAAGCTGTTTTAATTACAGACCGTGTCTTCCGTGTTGCGGCGGGTGGATAAGGGCGTGGGATCACAGCGTCACTTCGGTTTCTTCCCGAAGGATGACATGTCGTGTACGGCGTGGCCCTTTTTTTCTGTTTCGCAGTGGGAACACACGGCGAGCTCGGGTCGAGTCAAGCGTCGAGGCAACGCGTATGTGGTTGGAGCGGGAATCGGGCGGTGGGTGTCTCGTCCGGGCGATCCCCCGATGCCCGATGCCCGATGCCCGATGTCGAGCTGTGTACCTATGCCAGTCACCCGTGTGGGCAGAGTTCGCCCGGTGACTTTTTTATTTCAGAAGCTCGTCGGCGTTAAACCGCGATGGATATGCTGAATGTTTATCCAATCAGTTGCAGAGGCATATCCACTCGTTGTGTTGGTTGCTTGAACCCAAATATGAGCCCCGAAGTAGCTCTGTGTTAGTCGACGGTAGTGTCACCTTGGAGAGAGAAAGACTGTGTCAATGATCCCGTTGTAGTATATGAGGTGTCTTAGGCTGCTCATACAGCGTTTTGGCAACAGGTCCCGGTCGTAAGCTATTAACGTTGCAAAAACGACGCTGTTAATTACGGGCAGCAATGACGCACCCCCTACCTCGTCTTGTACAGCTCTGTTAGCAAGTGCGGGAGTGATTCGTGAATACGCTTCTAGACTTTTGATTGGGTATATCTCGCCAGACTCTTGGCGGTATCATCCACCTCCTGAAGGAGTGAAGGCGTCTAGGAGACGCACGAGTTAATTATAATGACTATGGCTCTGATGGGAATTGAATCTGTGGTGTTTATGAGATACAGCGCAATTTTGCTGCGCTTGTAGTATCGTAGCATAATGGGTGTAGATAACTAGGGTTACAACTGTCGCAAAAGTGACGCCGTCAATTTCAGGCAGCAATCAACACCGTATACCCCTTATAACAGCCAACTAATTCCATATGTGAAGTTTGGAGACGCTGGAACAGAGGACGCAGTTACTGTTGAGTGAATATGCTGTAAACCCATTCAAGAGAATACATATTTGCACAAGCTGCTGTTGCCTTCCTACTGCAATTGCCATGATGCATGTGACTAGAATTCACACGAGAAACTTTTGTTGCTTCAAATCAACGCAGGCCTATCAAGACAGGGGTTTAAATTATTGATTACCTAACGAAAGGCTTAAGTGTATAAGGCAAGTGTAATTTGCAGCCGGTCATAGTGACTAGAATAGTTCGAGCTCTCAGAGATATCCAGGCTTCATCTTAGCTGAACAAGTACTCAAGGCCGTCTTCTGTAACAAAAGACATGTAATAGCATTAGTTAGTTACTCTCAACATCGGATTTCTTGGCACTCCCGGATGCCTGGTTGCCAAGAGTTGACGTTGGTAGGTCTGTGAGGTTGTCGCTCCAGTTGTCAGTTAAAAAGCTGTTCTTCGATTTGCATGGCTAGTTAGTTCCGTAATTAGCTAGAGACTAGAATACTGACTTCATAAACCGCAGTTACAACAACAAAATAAAGCAAGCAAAGAAACGGTTCGGGGTCACGAGTCAGCCGATATCCACAACCTTGTTTGCCAACTGACCAGCACAGAGAGAGTACAAGTAGATGACAAGAAACGAAACTCCCACTTCCCTGCAACCCTCTCGGATCCCTAGGGACAGCCGCCCAGGAACGCGCACAAGCTCCCTTCACATTGTCCCGGGACCCGATCTCGGCATACTCACCCGCACACGATTTGACCGGCTGACTGACAGACTGAAGATGAACAACCCTTATGCCGCACGCGGTTCGTCTTGGCACCTCGTGGGAAACCCCCCTCCCCTCCCCTCCCCTCTGATCTCCAGGTCCCCCACGTACCATGTAGGGCTTAGCAGCTGTTCATCCGATGCGGCCTGCAGGGCCCTGCCGTTTTGCAATCAACCACTAATTATCGACATGACGATGTTCTCGTGTCTCGCACGCGCCGCGCCGTTGTCAATGTGACAATGTCGCAACTTTGCCAGGGGTCTCCCCCCCCGCCCATCTCCCATCTCGACCTCCCCGACTCCCATAGGGCCATAGGGCCATAGCCGAGGGCTTACGAAAAAACCCTATCAGTCTCTTCATTTCGATAATGCCGCTTATCTTCACAAATGTCACCCAAAACCAACGAAGCTAGAGAGATTGGGGTCTCCACAAAGTGGATGTGACACGACGTCGCGCAGCCCGACGGCATCGCCAACATCCGCGTAAGCCTCTCCCTCCCCTTGGCGGTTTTTTTTTTTACCTTGGCTGACCCCAGTATCTACTTGACTGAGAAGTCTGAGAGTCGTAAGCGAGCGGGAGGGGACCATGGTTAGCGGAAATGAGGGTGAAGGCGAGCAAAAGTTGGAACTCGGAACTGAAAACTGGGAAGTGCGAGTCTTGGAGCTTGTTTTCCCCAATAATTAGGGATCATCGCTGCCGACTTTTGTTTATAATATTAACGGCCCCGGCCGGGTTAGGGAGATTTGCAGAAGTTTCTTCCCGTTCACCCCGTTCACCCCGTTCTCCCCGTTCTCTCCCCCCTCTCGGCCCGTTCACTCTTCATCGCTGTGACGGCTCACATCAACCACACTTTGCTTTCAATCTCTTTTCATGATTAGGTAGTAGTGGTTAATTTCTGCTGCTGCTCGCGTCTGCCCGCCAGCCCGCCTCTGACTACGTGCCATCACGTATTAGTTACCACTCGTTGCCCGTACACAGCCCAACTACATATACAGCATCGTCAACAAACAAACAAAAGATGAAGACCTCCATGAACGCCGTCGTCGTCGCCGCCGCCTCGCTCGGGCTGGCCGCCGCCCGCGTCGTCACGGACGCCGCCCCGCCGACGGCGCATCACTACGCCGTCTCCTCCTCCTCCTCCTCCAACCACACGGCCGCCGGCCCCGAGCTGAAGCACTGGCCGGCCGAGGCGGCCAGGGCGCTCGACGCCATGATCGCGGCCAACGCCAACCAGAGCAACTACGCCGTCTTCGACATGGACAACACCAGCTACCGCTTCGACCTCGAGGAGTCGCTGCTGCCGTACCTCGAGAGCCGCAACGTCCTCACCCGCGACACCATGGACCCGACGCTCCGGCTCATCCCCTTCCGCGACACGGCCAACCACACCGAGTCGCTGTACAGCTACTACCTGCGCCTCTGCGAGGTCGACGACATGCTCTGCTACCCGTGGGCCGCCCAGGTCTTCAGCGGGATCCCGCTGCGCGAGCTCAAGGGCTACGTCGACGAGCTCATGGCCCTCGGCCGCCCCGTCCGGACCACCTACTACGAGGGCGACGTCGTCGTGCCGCACGAGGTGGCCCCGCCGCGCATCTTTGCCGGCCAGGTCGAGCTCTACAACAGGCTGATGGCCAACGGCATCGAGGTCTACGTCATCACGGCCGCCTCGGAGGAGCTCGTCCGCATGGTCGCCTCGGACCCCCGGTACGGCTACAACGTCAAGCCCGAGAACGTCATCGGCGTCACCCTCGTGCTCAAGAACGCGACCTCGGGCGAGCTCACGACGACGCGCAAGCAGGTCGCCGAGGGCCGCTACGACCAGGCGGCCAACCTCGGCCTCGTCATGACGCCCTACCTCTGGACGCCCGCCACCTGGATGCAGGGCAAGTGGGCCGCCATCCTGACGTACATCGACGAGTGGAAGAAGCCCGTGCTGGCCGGCGGCGACACCCCCGACAGCGACGGGCCCATGATCTTCCACGGCGTCGACGTCGCCAAGGGCGGCGTCCACCTCTGGGTCAACCGCAAGGAGAGCGCCATGGAGCGCATGAGGGAGATGATCCGGGACAACGCCGCCGCCCAGGAGAAGGAGGGCCTGCCCGTCACGGCGGACAAGAACTGGGTCATTGTCACGCCCGAGGAGATTCAGTGATTCTCGTTGACTTGTGCTTGTACGATGGTGATTAGAGTCGGAGCCGCAAAAGGCATCAACAGGAACTAGACAATCGACGTCATGTCCCGTCGTCGTGAAAGACACGGACGGACTTATACTTCTCAGTCTTGTCCTGTTTGTTGATCTGCAGTTGAAGTTGAATGTGACAGGCGGTCGTCAACCAGGGTTAATGGCTGAGCGAAGACCGTAGTTGATTACGCAATTCCCAGTCACTATCCGTACGACATGGAAAGTATGGTGGAACCTCAACTTGAAAGATGAACACAAAAAAAGAGAGGCACCTCGTACGTGAAACACCTCGATGGACAATCAGGGAATCGAACCCTGGACCTACCGCATGCTAAGCGGTCATTATACCACGAAACCAATCGCCCGTTGAAGTAATTACATATGATCTAGCCCGGACTTGAACCGGAGACCTTCAGTGAACCTGGCGAGACCATCGCAGGACGATCTCGAGATGTTAGACTGACGTGATAACCAACTACACCACCAGACCATGTTGTTTGTTGAGGTGATTGTGAGAATATCTAATTAATACCTCAAGACTCGAGTGCGGGCCGATGACTCGATAGGGGTTGTGTTACAAGGAAGTCCATGTATATTTCAGCTCACTAATTCAGTCTCCTCACGTGCTTATTTATATACTATTATGTATTTAACAGTATCTCTTTTTATTACCTATTATTACAATAGGATAAGTATCTTTTACCCTAAATCTCCTATACCTTACTATATACTCTAACTTATAATAGTTATAAGCCTAGTTTTACTTACTGTTATATGCTATACTTTAATACTCTATTATTTACTACCTTTAGAGTACTTTTTAAATAGTCTACTATCTACTAAAATAACTAACTACTCTATTAACCTCTTCTTAATAGTTAATATTATACTTAGAAAGTATATATAGTAGTACCTAACTACTAGTAGGTATAGGTCTACCTACCTATAGAGTATATAGTCTCCTATATTGTAAACCTTCTCCTAGAAGGTTTAACTATAAAGAGATATACTTAATTATACCTATCTTTACACTTACTTTTACTTTTACTTTTTGCTTTTACTTTACTTTACTTACATCCTGCTTCCTTATACCTATCTTAGGTATAAGTTAGTAGCCTACCTACTAGCCTTTAGCTAGCTTACTATAAAGCTACTCTCTATAGCCTATATTACCTATAATCCTATAATAAGCTTATAGGAGGACTATGTTAAGTAGTAGTATAATAATAAACAATTCTAACCTCCTAAAAGTTATTATTTACTGCTATATAGTAAAAGAATATAACTTTTAAATTTTTTTTATATTAAGATATACTTTCTCTATAATAACTACCCTAAATACCCTAATAATCTAAGATAATAAGTAAGATAATAAGTAAGATAGTAGTACTTATACTAGGGGGATATTTACCTTCTAACTAAGCTATATTACTAATATCTACTAGATTAACTCCTTTAAAGAATATATAAAGGAGGTAGGACTACTTAGCAGACTTATAAAGTTATTTTAGCTT